>BJBW01008062.1:0-12523 GCA_004320125.1 Scolopax mira
AGGGCCATTTCCCATGGGGTCCTATTTACTAACTCCTTGAAGAGCTAGAAGTTTGCTTTCTTTAAAATTAGAATCCTAATTGTGCTTCTTGTTAGCTTCAAATTTCTTCAGACAGTAAACTGGACTAGGATATGATCACTGCCCAGGCTGCCTTCAACTTTGACATTCCTGATGATTTTGCTTGCATTTGTGACCAACAGGTCACATCTTCTTGAATAGGGCTCGAATAGATTTTTTTTCTTAAGAACTTGTCATCTAGGCACTCTAGAAGCTTCCTGGAGTGCCTGCAGCCAGTGTGTTGCTTTTCCAACAGATGTCAGGGTGGTCCATCCAACAGAATGAGAATATATTTAGTCTGAATCTACCTCTTCTGTTTAATCCCTTATCCTATCACAACCGCAGGCTTTGCTAAAGAGTTTGTACCCATCTTTCCTTTAGGCCCCTGGAAGGCTGCAATAAGGTCTCTCTGGAGCCTTCTCTTCTCCAGGTTGAACAACCCAAACTCTCACAGTCTGTCCTCAAAGGAGAAGATTTGCAGCCCACTGATAATTTTTACGTTCCTCCTCTGGATCCACTCCAACAGGTCCATGTCCTTCCTGTGCTGAGGGCTCCAGGGGTGGACGTAGTATTCCAGGTGGAACAGAAGCATTAAAAGAAATAAATTTTGAAATATGAATACTGAAATATATTCATGAAGGAGGAAACAGGGGAGAAAAAAAAAAACAACAGACCAATAAAACCCAAAAACCACACCACAAAAAAAGCCACACAGCACCTTCCCTCTGATTTTCCAGCACAGTAAAGCTCCTTGTGGCCAATCTCTTGACACTAGACTCAATACTTCAATGTAGAATGGAGAACAATTTTAAACCCACCCAGCAATGATATATGTATAAGAGGATGATGATCTAAGCCTTTTCAAAAATACTCAGTAAGAGTCATGTAGTCCTTAGAGGCAGATGCTCTATTCTATTTTTTGACATTAAGGAGAAGTACCATGACAACACCACATTGCAAATTCCGGATTAGTAGCCATAGTTTGTGCAGATTGTCATTAGATACATAAAAGCAGATCTTTTTTAATTAGGGATACGTAACAGCTGTTGCCAAATCACAACACACATTCCTTTGCCTTTTCCAGAAACCACTTGATGTACTTGATGTCAAGAGGGTAACTAGTTAAAGCGAAGGTGAAGATTGATGCAAAAGCTGCACAGCGAGTATGCCACTGGCTAAGGGGAAGATAACAGGATATTCAGGAAAAGCTACACTGGAGATGATGAGATTAACAGTACTATTCTGCAGTAATTTCATTAATTAAAAAAAAAATAGTACAATCTATTACTTTTCTTGTATCATCAATTCAGATACAGGATAATGTGACAGAATAAAAAGATGATCTGTAGGAAGGATCTCCTAACTCTCTACTTAAAAAGTAAACATCACAACTTCTGAAATGAACAATGGAGCTACTGGAGGGAGTCCAGTGAAGGGCCACAAAGATGATGAAGGAACTGGAGCATGTGTTCTTTGAAGAAAGGCTGAGAGAACTGGGACTGTTCAGCCTGGAGAAGAGAAGGCTCAGGGGAGAACTCATCAATGTATATAAATACCTGAACGGAGCACGCAAAAAGGACAGAACCAGGCTCTTTTCAGTGGTGCACAGTGACAGGATCATAAGTAATGGGAACAAACTGAAACACTGGAGGTTTCCTCTAAACACCAGAAAACACTTTATTACTGTGAGGGCGACTGAGCACTTGCACAAGTTGTCCAGGAGGCTATGGAGTCTGCATCCTTGGGAGTATTCAAAAGCCATCTGGACACAGTGCTGGAAAAATAGCTCTAGGTGGCCCTGCTTGAGCAGAAGCATTGGACCATGTGATCTCCAGAGGCCTCTCATGACATTAACCATTCTGTGACTCTGTGATTCAGTGAAAGAGGAAGACGACATGACTAATTTAGTTGCAGAATAACTCAGACAATCATACAAATTAGCTTGTATCCCCCTAGCTCTGGGATCCATTCCCCATGTAGACCTTACTAAAATCCTACCCTTCTGTCTTGACTAGGAAGCAGTGGCAACATAAGGCAATGGAGGTTTAAGGAAACTATACTGTATAAATGAGGAGCACTAACAAGCTACTCATTGTCAAGATAACACTGACAAGTAACTGTTATACAGTGAGAAGGTAAGGAAACAAACATTACCTTGTAAAGGACCTTTAAACTTTCTTTTACACGCCTCTTTTCAGGTCCAGCCCTAATTGCTTGTGTCTTGTGAGCCTGAGGACTGCCAGAGAAATACCCACTGAGAGCTCTGGTGAGGCAAAGTTTGGATGTACCTACTGTGTATTGTTGAACCAAGACTGGTACAAAAACAAAGTGAGAAGCAGTTCCTGTGGATGGCTCTTGGCCACCCTGCATGTATGCTAACATGCAGTTCCAAAGTGTGAAAATATATGCCTGTGAAAGTGTTTAAAAAAAAATATATACACACCTGTGCAGTAGTGTTTAGCTGTGAATTTGCTGACTATCTTCAAGCCCACAAAAATAAAGATTTTGCAACTCAGAACTTTTTTTTTTCCCTATCTTGTTCTCTGAAACCTCTGTTGCATCATAAGTGTGCGTGTGTTTGCTCACAATCACGATCCTCAAAGTTTTGGGGAAATGAGATCCACTTTTTGAGGAGCCCATCCTCAAAAACTGTTAAAAAAAAATCCTAAAGTCATTCTGAGAATCCAATAAGCACAAGCTAAGTTTAAGAAATCAGATTGCTTGATAACTGCACAATTTTTCCAAAACTATAAAGTAAGTTGTTCAGATCAGTGACATAAGACAAGGAAGAAATTTGTATTAATTCATTAAAAACAACTTCTGTTTTCAACATTTTAAGGACTGAAGGGCTGAAGACCTCAGAGAAGGTGAAAAAAAGAAAAAAGAAAACAAAACCCACCAAACTCAAAAAAAGCACTCACTCAAAAGTTGGCCTCAAATAAAAGAATAATTTAGAAATCTTATACACCATAGCTGGCCTGAAGCTACACGGGACTTCACCTGATTACTCAAGAACTCCCATTCAGTCTTGCTCTAGTTTCCCCAGTTCCTTTCTGGATATATTCTGGTTCTACTGTGCCCAAATAAATTCTCAGCTGCTAGAGAACTAACCTGGACTAAGTCTGGGAGGTACCTAGATGTTTAAATGTTTGATAAATAACGCATTACAAGTTTTTATGTCAATACACCAAGTATGGAAGATAAAATCGATGACTTTTTAAGTAGTTCTAGCAAATTGCTCTAGTACAAAGCTGTTTTGTAAATAAGATACCATCTCTTTCAGGTGTTGTTCCTGAAAACAGTACTTCAGAAAAAGATTAAAAACATGAAACAATTAAAGATAATTTAAAAATAAGAAAAGATCCCAAAATCCATGCAGGTATAGACTGTATAGATGCAAACCAGCAGCTTAGTGTTCAAAACCTAATATTATACTATTATTCAGCATTTTGTACCTATGTTTTTTCACTAACAAATTCCTAGTGGAATTGTAGCTATGAGTAGCTACATATGTGGAAGACTGTAAATATCTAAATATGCTCTTCAAAAGCTTTATGCATAGAGTAGTTTAAATTTAGATTAAAAATTATATTAAAAGCTTCTTATTGCACAGAACCCTTCCTTTGACAGTTAAACAGCTATTCAACTTTGATTGCCTTCAAAACATATAGAATTAAAATATATTAATGACTTGTTCACAGCTTAACTGCACGCAGATGTTAATCAAAGGTATTTTTAAAATTAAAAGACAGGACTATCCTATGTCTTTCCTTTTTTTTTTTCCTATTCTGGATAACTGAAAGATGAGATGAAAGCACTCTAAATATCAGACCACATGCAGTGAAGAATTCAGTCCTTCCAAATGATTACAGGGGCAGGGGTGTGGGGTATGTCGAATATTGTAATATACAGTAGCTTTAACTAAATTATTAAAAATAAAATACAGATTATTAACCTTTTTCTTTTTTTTTTTTAAAACTACAGTTCATTACAAACTTTGATGCTTGGGCATACCCTATTAGATGATTAGGGCAGGTTTATAGGAGATGAAAGAAAAGATCAGACTTCCACTTGCACTCTGACTTCATTGATTCTTTATTAACTTTAATGTTAGCAGTTAATGAACAAAGAGTTATAGCTTCCATTAAAAGTCATCAATCCATTTATTTGAGCAACATATCATTTAATTGGAGTAGTTGAATAGAAAAGGCCTCAATGGTAGCAGCATTACTATGTAAACATCTAAATCAACTGGTTAACTTATTCCTTCTAAAGGTCAGCACTACTTTCAATTTACTCTCCAGATTTAAAGCTTAATGTGATTCCATTTTAAAATAAAGAAAATTAACATAATAGAGTTACTTACTCGGTCAATCCTAGTATTGTTTCTCTCTTGTACTGTCCATCTGCTGTAAATCTCTGCACATCCACTCCTTTGCCAAGTCCTTGCAGAATCTGAGCTTGAGTGAAATCCAGAAGTCGTTCATTGTAGTAATGCAGCTGATCGATCAAAGTTGCAATTTCTTCAGGCCAGTCGGAGTCACCATACTGAGTAACGTGCTTTGTGACCATCTGAATCAGCTCTTTTGGATCAGCCTGTGAAAATAATTGAAGATGAACTTTAAAAAGCCCTGTAAATTTCTGTGAAAAATTTATCATTCTGTAATTGATCTCTGTGTTCAGAACTGAAAAACATTTCCCCATATTTTAGAAGTTTTAAGTAGAACAGAATTCGAAATTTTCTATAAGGGCTATTCACTATGACTTTAAAATTTGTCCTTTTGGAAAGCTTTAGACTGTCCTATATGCCACAAAAATTCACACAAACTTACCTAAGCAAAATAATACTAAGAAGTACTTCACTATGACTGAAATAACTTGGTTTTAATCCCATGATTTTAATTAAAATGTTGAATTTGACAAATAATTGGTAAAACATTTCAACAAATCAATGAAAACTTATCAAAGTAAGTAGAGTTAGTTACCTCTCTTCAATTACAAAAGCTACAAGTAAGTTTACTCAAAAACAGGGATCCTACCTTAAAAGTAAGAATGGAAGTAATATTGCAAAATGTTGTGGGTTTTTTTTACTGGATGTTACTGGATTTCTATTATACAGAACTGATAAAAGGAATAGCTTTGCATTTCAAGTGTCAAGCACTGAAACTGTCCTATGGCTAGGCTATGCCTGGGCACCTGCACTTGAACACAGCATTTACAGTGATATGTAAACACTCAATACCTTCCTTTTTCATGGAAGAGAGAAATTAAGCCACCAGCAGCACAGTGCCCACAAGGAAGCACCATAACATCTGTGTAGCACCCACTGAGGAAGGAGCGTTGTCAAAAGAGCCAACTGTAATTGAAATATTTTCTAAAAGAAACAGATAATTTAACTGCTGTGATCTCAAGAACGTTGAGTGTACTGAACAAATATACTTTGTTTTTATTACAGAATAGTTCTGCTAAATTAGAAGGCAAACTTATCAACATTAACTAGAGTGCACAGCAGGGTAAAACATGAACCAAATGTTTGAACCTTGAGGCATGCCTGAATTTTTCTAAGACTTGCTGGTCATTCTAACTGGATTCCTTTATGCCTTTTTTTTTGTTTGGTTGGTTTGGTTTCTGTTTTTTTTTGTTTTGTTTTGTTTTCAAGCCTGAGCTGACAGGCTGCTCACCAAGTGACATTAAATGCTACAGGGCATCCTTTTACCTCTCCGCATGATATTTTTCTGAAGTCCTCTAAACATGCAAATTCATTGATTTTACAAACAACATCAGTAGTTTGTTTCAAGGTTGCATAGGAGATTGGTAACATGATAATAAAACCTCAGAAAAGAGACAGACAAGCAGAGCAGTGCCTCTGCAATACAATTATATCAGCTGGAAACCAATCCAGTGCTTATTTTGTACCCTGGTATCTCATTTTTGGTGATACACTAGAATGTGAGCATGGAGATAGGGAAAGTCAGAGCAAGATGAGGAAATCTATTTAACATAATTGCCTGTATCCTCTGTACAATCCACTGAGAAATGCAGGTCCCTATGACAACCTATGAGGGAAAATCTACTCTTTTTTGCCAGGTTTCTCCTCTGTCCATTAAGAAGAGAGGAATCCAATATCAGTAATCTTCTTCAAGTGCACAGCTCACAGGATTGTTCATAAAGTACACAAAGAAAATCTTGAAATATTTTCAAACAAAACCCCTTCCTTGACAAATGGCTTCTGAAGAGGAAAAGATAACATTTGTATTAAGTTTTCTGAATAGCACATAATTTTTCACCTTGTGCCAGAACTGGAGTATTTGCAATAACTTAAAGTAACAGAAATTCCAGTAAGCCTCAGTGGAGATCATGGTCCACCTGACAAGATGGACTGCTTTGAAGCAGTATTTCTCTTTGACCATCCTCTGGCAAGCACACCTGTGAAGCCCTTCAGAGTCTGTTTTGTCCCACTGTGGTAATATAAAAGCAGCACCAGTTTTAAAAAGAGATAAGAAGTTTTTATCTGGAATTTTTTCATCACAATTCCTTAAAAAATCTTTAATTTGATTTTTTTTTTCCTTGCAAGGTGCTATTTCTTCCTTCTTTCAAATCGCTTTAAAAGACTTAATTCAACCATACACATCAGGAAAAAAAATGAATCTGAGTCAGTTTTTCTCCTATTCCTCTCCTGCTCAGGAAGTAGCAATAATTTAACAAATTAAGAGAGAGAAATAATAAAATGCTCTACTGTAACCATATTATTGAGATAATATTAGATCATTGTAAGGTTATTTAGCTTGTTAACTTATTTTAAAGCCAAGAATTTTTCCAAATGATCTTCAGACTGTAATACAGAAATGGCGAGGAACAGTGACGAGAAAAACTGCTTAGTCTAGTCTGCTCACAACCACCTCTAATATGAAACTGATGTTGTGGACCTTTACAAAATATTTCCATCATCCTTTAAATTACAGACCTTTGGTAATAATCTAAAGGTGCAACCATGGTGAACCACAGGAATCTGAATGGGAATGCAGAGGACACGTTAGTTGTGCTATACCATTTGTTCTATACCATTTTAACTGCCCTAAGAAAGGAGATTGTGTTGCAGAGGAAGATGCATACACCAAGCAAAACCTTTGATCTCTTAAGGAGCTCTCTTAGCAAAACTAAGATGATAGCACATGAGCAAAACAAGAGAAACCAAGGAGCAGGGTGTAAAATTCCTGCTACAGACACAGCTGCACTTTGATCACTATCCTGTCTCTAGCTGTTGCTCATCTCCAGTACAGAAGGCAAAGTACACCCCTGGAAAGCACTTACACTTCAAGGAGGAGAATTCTCCCTAATCCTTCTAGCAACTGCCACAATCCCTGTTGCAAGCAAGAGATTCAACATGCTATAAATTTGATGGAAGGGAAGGCAAGAAAAAAAAAATGAAGAAAAACACATATAGGTGACACTTTTCCTCATTTACTGAAGCAGGGAAAAAAGATTTACAGGAAAGAATCAGATCACTCAAAAAGTAAAATCTATCCCTCCATAGGACAAGGGAGGATAAGGACAGCTTTTCATTAATTAAATCAATGACACTTGTTCTCAATTGAATCTGTTGTCACACAGACAACAAGAGTTGTCAAGAGTCAAGTCAAGAAACAAGTCAAGAGCACATTATCTTCGACACAGCACCAAAAGAATTTGGGGTGGCCCACCATTCAGAGCACACCTATCTCCCATCTGATCTACTCAAAGCCAAAGATACAGCACATGGCTGAGATGGAAGACCAGAACATCTCAGAAATAAAACCTAAGTGTCACATCACTCAAGTACAAGGATACCTCAACTTGCCTTGTCCTCCTGCTGCTCCAGCTACATGTATACAACATTCATTTCTTCAAGATCAGCTTTCACAACCATTTTTTAAATGGATACAAGAAAAAACAAACCCCATCACTCACCAGTGAAACCACACCAAGTCAACATATAAAGATACCTACTGCTACACCTTTTGTAATTTACAAGATGCGTCACAATAAAGTTGTACAAACTAACAAAAAATGAAGTAGAGGTGAGCTAAGGAATAAATCCTCAATTATCAAACTTGTCATTAGGTCTTTTAGATTCAGAGAATATTAAAAAAAATTCTATTTCAGAGTTATAATCTTAAGTGATTCATCAGAAGTTTTTGTAACATATTAAAATGTCTCAGCTGTATTTAAGGATTTTAAAGCCCATTCATACTCTTAAAAATGTTTGTCACCACAGCACACCAAGCACAAACCATGTACGTGTTGGTTTTGTTTGCTTGTTTTAATAGAGGGAACGTTAAATGTTTTGAATAAGCAATGCTGAAACGCAATGATTGAGAACTGAAACACTTGGACAGGAAGGCAGCATATGCCACTGCCGCTTCAAGGTCATTCTGTTGGAAACTAACTGAATCTTGTAAGGACAAAAGGTTGCCCAAGAAGCTGGTATGATTAAAGGTAAGACGTTAAGTGGAGTCCCAGGAATATTCTCTGCCAACAAAGCCACTAGAAGACACTGAATAAGAAAGGATCGAAAGTTAGGCTGTTAGTTTTGAATTATGAATCAGAAGTTGCTAGCACACTACCTTAAAATAATATTACCTGCTGGTTTTATTTCTGCTTCAGGAATTGCATTAAAGACGGTATTAGACTTGGACTAAGCAGCGTATAACATCTATTATACAAACCCATGTTCTGCAGGATTTTTTAACTTTATTTGCACAGGTACCACAATTGTTGGCTAGAAATAACAGAATACTCAAAACTAGGAAGAAAACGTGACTAAAAAATTTCAGTTCATCTATATGTTTGGTTTTAAGGTCAAACAGGCACCACCACAAAATTAAATTATATAGTCAACCAGGTTAACCACAGTATTTATAAAACTACTGAATGTTAATATCTGCAAGTTATTATACAAATTGCCTTGAATTTTTACAGAAGATATTTTAAAGTAAATTCAGCATTGTCTAAGTTACCTATATTGCCAACCCAGATGAATAAAATTTTGCTGAAATATTTTCTGTTCTAAGATAAACAGAAAATTTCAGTCAGGCTGCTTGGAAAATGAATGATGTTTACTGACTGGAGAAAATCATTACAGAAGCACAGAAAAAGAAAGTATAATAAATATAGAGCCAACTGACTAAAGGAAGAGTGCTTCAAAAAGCTGTTGGTCACCTTTATGTCATTTGCCAGAGAGGAGCAAAACCTTTTGCAAGAAGGAAAGCATTAGTGCTTATCTCAACTACCACTCTGGCATGAAAAACCATAAATATGTCCCCAGAGGAACACAGGCAAGCTAGACCTCAAACCTCTCCTGAAATGAAAGCCTGGTTTGAAGATCCTCTTTTTTAAAAGAGTATTTCTGAATAGCTGGCTCAAGAACAACACTCACTGTGCTTTCAGGAGGAGGATTTAACAGAATAGCTTATATAACCCTTGAGAAATAAAAGTAAGAAACACTAACTCCTTTTCTTAGGCACAATTTATCTTGAAGAAAAATAAACAGGGAAAAACACAAACAAACATATTTTCTGAGTCACCTAAATACTATCTGGTCCCACCTAAGAATGGTAATGCTTTGTAGCATTGCATGCTTAACAAAGAAATAGGACCTGTAAAACACTGGCTCATCTGTTTAAACATATCTCAACCAAAGGAACATAGTTGCCACAATCTGACCACAATTACACTAATTGCTGGATTACTAATTCAGGGATCACACTGGAAGATGTTAAAAACTGACCACAATGACTACAGAGCTTACTTGAGTTTTAAGCCTTTGAACACAGTTGAGTTTAGTGATGGCAATTATTTTCAGTTCAAATATTATTTTCAACATCCTACATTTAGAATATTACCTAAAGCTGTACCATAAGGACCACAGCTGGGAGTTCTGCTTCTCTGGCTTAATATAGCTGTATTTATAATTATGGTCAACCTTATACAAATAAACCACAGAACTGCCTTGGTAGCCAGGCCAAGCCTGCAGAATGAACTCCTGGTAAGATAACACAAACTTCTAGACATTCAGTCCCAAGTTCAAAGCACTGTTCTTTTGACCTTGCTTTCATTTATGCAAAAATAGATAAGCACATTTCAGCACATAACAACTTAAACTGTTCCATATGCTGGTTTTTCCCTATGGAAAAGGAGATGAGAGAGAGTAAGACACACATGATGTATTTGTCAAAGCCACCTAATGCACTTAAAGCTTATAGATGCCATTGTGGTGAGGGCAGTACAAAGAGACTTGTCTTGCAATAACAAGTCTTGCAAAGGAAGATGGGAATAGACAGAAACAGCAGACAGGAATAAAGAGAAACAGTACAGGAACTAAAATACACAACAGTTGTGATAGAAACAGAGAGAAAGTGAAAACAAAAAAACAGAAAAAAACCCTACTTTGTAGACACTGAATTTATGTGAGGTGAAAGCAAACCTAGTTCTGCCTCCTGCAGAGAAATTGGCAGAGGCTTTCCTGAGCAGCAGCCACAGAAAAGGGAAGCAGGTTAAATGTACAGAGCACAAGTTCACTGTATAAATGCACCCTTTTACATAGTGCCTCAAAAGCCAGTTCTATCATGGTACTTAACCCGCTGGAACTGAACTCCCGGCTTCTTTACCAACTCTAAGCTGCATCAAAAGCATCATGAAGGAGAATCTCCGAGGTTACCATTTCAACATATTGCCAGTTGCAATGCACAAAAGGACAGGAATAGAACTCATTTTCTTGAGTGAAAGTAACAGGTAAGAGAATAAAATAAAAACCTAAGAATCTTCTGCAGCAATTTTCCTCATCTGCTATTGCTTGCAAAATTCCCATTCCCCTCTGCAACTCAGCAGCATTTGTCAGTAAAACACTCCTCTCCAAAATCATAGAAACACCTCAGTATTAGATTAGCATGAGGACAAGAACATAATATATTAATTAATATATTAATTAACCTTAGGGTAATTAAACTTTTTCACTCCTTTCTGGAGTAAACAACCCCCCAGATATATTTGTTCTGGTGACTTATCAGATCACTAGAATAGGATAAATGAGGAGACAAGCCATTAACACCAAAAAATAAGCAGCAAATTTCTTGCTGTACAGCTTTTCTCCTCTCACTCATGGAGACCGGGAAGCAGTGAATCAGAGTGGCAGGGGGAGACAGCCCTGATGCTGTGCGAGCAGGGAGCAGCAGCAGCTAAAACACCAAAACAGGCTGTGTTATCAACACTTCAAGTCTCAAATATAAAGCACAGCCCCATAGGAGCTGCTGTGAAGAAAGTTAACCCCATGTCTGCCAGGCCCAGTACAGACCTAAACCAAAAATAAATACAGCTTCTCAAAGGGTAATGAGTCTCCTCACACCAAAGCTTTCCAGTCAGTCCATTTCTGGAAATCTTGTTCTCTTCTTCTGCCTGGTATTATTCTTATAGACCTTTATCTATGGTTTTATTTGGTTATAAAGCTCCTTTAATGTCTTCTTTGGGATATGAAACTAATATAGCTCAGATCCCCAAAAATACAACTATTATGTTTATGTTATTATAACAACTAAAATGCAAAATTGTTTTGGGTACAAGGCTAAAGAAGTACGTTACAACCAAATCCCTTTGTTTCTCCTTAAAGCAAAGTAATAACTTCATCAGAAATAGAAATTGTCAAGCTGATTCCCTTTGGGCCATCAACAGTACAAAAAAGTTAATGAGAATTTCTGGCAATTTATGATTCTGTTTTGATGTGTAGATATTATCTGTCAGTATTTCATGGCACACTAAAAATAAATAAATAAATAAATTCAGCCTTCATTCAACAGACTGAATCATTCCTTCAAAACGTTTTTATTGACTAACAAGCAAGTCCTAAAATTCCATCTCAGCCAGTGGCAGAGGAACTCTTCCACCCCTGCTCCCCATTATCCTTATAAAACATCTGTCATTTTCATTCTGAGAACATTTGTCCCATTATGCCAGAGGTACTCATGTACTATTTTGAAAGATTTATATAATGTTATTTTAAAGTAGACACAGGAACTGTAGATTTCTCCGTGCTTCTATACAGCTTCTTATAAATTCAGCTAAAGCTTTCAGACAGGATAGTTGATTAAATAGACTGGAGAAATCAGAGAATCATATGGGGTTGGAAGGGACCTCTGGAGATCATCTAGTCCACCCCCCCTGCCAGAGCGGGTCTACCTAGAGCACATTGCACCCGAACTTGTCCAGGAGGGTTTTGAATGTCTCCAAAGGAGACTCCACCACCTCTCTGGACAGCCTCTTCCAGTGCTCTACCACTCTCACAGTAAAGAAGTTCCTCCTCTAATCACACCTAAATCACATCTACTGTGACTCAGATGCTGTTATACAAAAATAAATGCTCTATGATCTTGGGGGTACAACTTTTAAACATGTGGCTGAAGTGGCAGATTTAGATTTTTACTGAATATGTAAAGGT
>BJBW01008063.1:0-18849 GCA_004320125.1 Scolopax mira
TTTGGAGATTTTCAAGACCCTCCTGGATGCAGTCCTGAGTGACTTGCTCTAGCTACGGGCAATCCTGCTTCGGTGGGGAAGTTGGGCTAGATGATCTCAACAGTCCCTTCCAACTCTAAAAAATGCAGTGAAATTCAGTGAAATTATGGCCAAATTTTGTATTGAGTCATCACCCAGACAGTGTTATTGACTCCAATGGAATTGTACCAATCAAAATCAACTCTAGTTGTCCAACATCCTTCCCTTGACTCCTAATTCCTTCTCTTCCAGTTCTTTTCTTCCCACCTCATCAAGCATGCCTTGAGCTAATTCAATGGCAAGAGTACAAATGCAACACTGCAGAACTGACTGGTTTTATGTATTCATAGCCATAGGAGCCAGAGACAGTCAGTAATCCTGGAATCATCTGATTAGACTGCACATAAAGCCAAATTTAATTCCATTGTTTTGCTGCCTGCAGCAGTAGTTGGGAAAGGAAAGCTATTAGTAATCCCCTTCTGTACTGCTCTCACTGTAAATAAGTGTTTTTAGTGGATTACTTGAGGATGTAGATTTCATATTTTAAAACTTCCTTATTGCTGTATAAACCATCAGTGTAAATTAAGCCGTAAGAGGTAACGGATATATAACCAAGAGTGCTTAGGTTGTAAATTCTGCTTGATTAAAGACTCAGATTATAGGATCAGTGAACAGATTTATATTTATACTGTCAGGTTGATCTGAAACAAACAAGATCTTCCTAAACAAGAGAGCAACTTAAGCAGATTAAATTGGCTTTGTACAAATATGCAGAGAGTTCTGCTTCACACCATTTTCTCTCATGCACACCACTTGTTAGCATTATTTATTATATCAAATGTAGGAAAAAATAATTCAGTTGTTTAGGAACTCATGAGGAACAGAAAGTGCTAATTCCAGTACTAATAAGACATCTGGAGCCCATTCCCCTTGCAGGCTGTGTCAGGAAGAACTGGTGTGTGACTCCACTTGGTGTGAAGGAGAATCTCACACCTGCCCCCCTCTCCCCCAGTGCCGAGAGACTTTTCCTGCTGAGTGTGTCTGTCACTGAGCTGTTCTCACCTTGAGGAAGATCGGAGCCACGTGCTCTGGGGTGCCTCTGCACACCATTGGCTCACGCAGGTGAGCAAGTCTTCAGCCAAATGGGTCCAATCTGGGAAATCTGCCAGTAGGAGAAGGAGGAGGCAGAGAAGAGCCTGTCTCTGATAGCTATAACTAAAGATGTTCCTACAGGGCTCGTAAGGATGGCTGGCATTACCACAGGGAGCTTCTAACAGAAAGTGAGACTTTAGCCTCATGAGTTTTTAAAAAAATGCTATTTGCTATGCAACTATTTGTATTTGTAAAAGCCAAAGCCCCCTACAGACATTTCTGCTTTCCCCTGCTCCCCTCGTTTAACATGCATTTAACAACACCATCTTTTTGCTCACATAAAAATTGCCCACCAATTCTTTTGTGCCATGGTCTTAGGAGATGGCCTCATGAATCGTTCTCAGTTTGTTGGGTAACAGTTTGCTTCTACCACATGTAGCATTTACATCTACATAGAAAAGGACACACATCTAGAACAGTTAACCTGCCTTGTTGGCTGGCAGGTTGAACCAGTATGCTCTACATGACATAAGACAGACAGAGAGAAAAGTTTGGGAAGAGCAAAGCTTGCAGAGGCAAAAAAAGTGTGCCCATTTGGCTTCTTGCTGTTTACGGTTTGCCAGCAATGAGATGACAGTGTTCATACACTTATCCCTTACGCACCCAGTCATGTCATAGTTATCCAGCTTTCAGATCTGGGCCATACTGTGACTGGATACAGAAATCAGTGTCTCTTTACAGGAAAGCAGTGTGTGTATTTGTGTATATGTATGTGCAGAGCAGGATGCTGCACTGTATGATATAATGCTCATGATTAATTTGAGGACTATGCAAGCTGTAATAGTGCATTTTGTTTGGCACAAGTACATTCAGCTTAGGATGCATTTCATGCTAGATGAGAATAAGAAAAAGCATCTGGTGCAAACACTTTGGGTTTAAAAGTTCAAAAGCTACTTTCAGAGACTACTCTCCCTTGCAAATTGCCTCCCCCTGCAATTTGATAGCAGATATATTTGCTGTTTTCACATATATATTCATTACAAAAGTGAGAAGAGCAAGTTGAAAGGCATACTCATACAGAAAGCACAAAGGTATTTCTTACAAGAAAAGTGGTCTTAGGTCAGGGAAAGAGACAGATGTCTGTATGCCCATGCCAGGAACATGGATCTAGACCTAAACGTAGCTGCAGATTCTGATACCAGATTCACTACAAGTTGAACATTCATTGTGTACAAGGGAACATAATTCTGAGAATCTCTCCCAGAAAAAAATATTTGAAAAAGGATCTGCTACATATAAAATTAGTTGTAGTTAATTACAGAATTTCAAGTGTTAAAGCTACTGTGTATTGGGTGTAGTCTGACAGCCCCATGCAAGGAAAGCAAATGATGGTCAAGATACAACAAAAGCCAGTATGTTAAAAAAACCTTTAAAATAAACTGTTATTATATCTCGCTCTTTTCTGAAGCTGCCAGATGGACCATTATAGTGCTCTACAGAGTCTTCCATGACATTATGTCAGCTCTTTCCAACTATACAGCATATCAACTGGGGCTCACCAGCTCAGCCAGGGTCAAAGCTCAGAGCAGCCTGAAGCAGACCAGGTACAAAGGTTTGGCATAGCCTGTCTGCTTTTATCTGGCACCTCATAGATAAGCAAGTGACCATTTGTGGGCCACAGCAGCCGAGCTGCCAACTTTCATAATCCTTGAGTGATACTGTGGGCTCTCAGAGAGGCAGGCAGAAGTCAAAGTACTAGTAAAATTCTGCAGTAAGATGGTGAGAGTTTAATCAGGAAGTCTGAAACTATAAATTTTACCCCAAGAGCATGTGAAAATATCACCTAGGAGTACAGCACCTAACAGTCTCCAGTTGCCTTAACAAAACAACCAACCAACCAACTAGACACAAAAAAAATCACACTTTATGCTGAAAGAAGTAATTTTGTTTTAAGAAACCACCCTTCCTTTTGGTTTCAACTGTTATTCAGATCTTAAAAGCTCTGCATTAACCCCTTCATTTTGTGCAACCAAATTTCTGTTCTGCAGAAAAAATGGAAATCTTTTGGAAGCGTGCAACTGATAAAGAAATCCTATAATATTTTGACTTAGAAGCATTCAAACTGTTAAACAATAGCATAGCACGGCTGAAGAAAAAAAAAGTTCATTGGCCAAATTCTTCTCTCAGAAAAGAACAGCTATGATCAGAAACTCTCCCAATTGCTATCTGTTCTCCTATTTTATAATTAAATCTTGCAATCTTTCCTCAGACAAAATCATCCTCTGGGATTGCCAGCATTTTCGTATGACTTCAAAACTTGGCACTCAGTGTTCTCAGGAGGAAAATATTTAAGAGTTAAAAGAATATAGCTGAATTGCAAAGAGGAACTGTCCAGAAGTGACATGACCTTATCCCCTAGCAACAGAAATCAATAACGACAACGATAACATAATTACACCACAGAAAGGATTCAGAGGGCAGATTATGTCAAGTATTATGTTGTTAAGAAAGAATGACATGTGAAAGAGACAGTATATTTTAAACATGGAAGAAAATACAGAAAATGTGGAAGGTAGATAGGGTAAAGCGAAATACGGATACAGAATAAATTAGCCTGCAGACTCTTAAAAGGGAAAGAAAATTATTCCTATTCTTGCTTTCACTGTTTTAATTATTCAGTACACAGAATTAGATTCCCAGGGGGCAGAGGAAGGTATTTTGTTTCAAAAGAAACATCATGGCAGAGGGAAAATAGATGATTCTATGTTGACAGCCTTGTTCTGGAGGTCATTTCCTGCTTAGGTACAGATGGTCCTTCCTGTGCCTCAGTCTTCCATCTAGAAAAGACTGTCAATAGAAGTATAAGGATTCACAACTGAGATGGACTGCTATAGTCTGGGAAGTACACAGAATTGCCTACAACAGAAAGATTCCTGTCTGCATTGTCAGAAAACGTTTGCCTCTTGAACAACAGACTCATCTTTTGCTATTCAGGTTGCTGATATGCTTAGAAGAGGCAGGATGTTGTGATGGGGCTCTTCTACATTCTCTGCAATATTAAAAGTTCTGGTGCCATATACCTGCTAGACCAAAGGTTATGTAGGACTGCATTCACTGATATAACTCTCTGCTAATGCTTTCATATAGCTTTGAAACACTAACCTGGGGTAGCTTTTCGAGGAAGCTCCCATTTTTGGCAAAGCTGACCAGTACTTATACAAGCTTATATGCCTATTGCTTTACATAGGGCAGTAATGTCCTGCTGCCAGATCACCTAACACCCCTTCCACACTTTTCTCTGTTTTTCCCCCATAACCACTCAAGTTTACTGTTAGCCCTTTTTGACTCTCTGCTGTACAGAGCAGTAAAATGAGTCAAAAGTTTTCCAGTGTATTACATGACTGAAACACCAAGTTCTCTAGTTATTTCATTAGCAGTCTTCAGACACCTTTACTTATTCTTAGGTCAAGGAACAAAGTCAGCTGTCCAAACCTACTGCATTTTGCCTTCTCATTCACTGACCAATCAGAGGTGGCTCAGCCACTGGGACCACCCCTCTGCAAGGCTTTGGGCTCTCATTTGTGTGAACTTAAGCTTTCTATTCAGGGCCCTTAGCAGACTTTGATTAACATCACCCTGCCCTTTTCAACCACATGCCAGGCATTTGCTGAAATTAAATTGCTTAAACTAACAGAAAACCCCAAAAACTTAACAACAGCAAAAGGAACATTAGAGGTTAATACTGCTGTCTCACCATGATTTCTATGTGCTAATGTCTGGGCTAATTACAGCTTGGTGAACATGGTTTACAAGTACTCAGGGATCTCAAAACCAGGATCAGGACGGATGTTTGTGGTAGCAATTTTTTGGGGATGAAGGTATACACTGAGAGTAGGATTTTCACTTATGCTTTTCTGACATGTGAAAGCACCTTCTGAACCACAAATATGTGCTCTGTAGCAGTCTTAGCAGTTCAGCCAATAATAATGGTAAAACAAAAAGGACAGAGAGAGAAAGACTGTATTAGGATGCACATCAGCTGTAAGTCACACTGTGGGTTTTGCCTCAGTTAAACACTCTTTATTGTACCTGTTATTATTATCCTTGTGGCACCTGGTGTGGACAATATTTCTACTTCCACATCAAATTTCAAATTGATGACGTGCAAGCGGGGGACACACAAGCAGAGATATACCTGAACACAAAGACTACATCTACAGTGGTAAATGAAGTGGTGCCAGGAACAGTTCTGCACACCATTCCTCAGTCATCAACACTGTTAAATTGTTGTAATGCTTTCAGGCACAGTTCAGAATATGACACTGGCCAGGAATCATATCCAATGGCAATTTTGGTACAGCCACCCTGATTTGGAGGGTCAGAGAGTTTACCAGTATGGACAGGTTTTTCTGTGCCATTTGGCCTCAAAACCAATCCTAAGCACATTTAATTTCTCTGTATGTACATAATCTGTGACTGCTTATACCTTCTTACCATGGGAACCAAGCCCCAAACATGTTATTATTCCTAAAGTCCTTCTTTGAGATGACTTAGATTTTGAGCTATCTCTTAGACAGCATTGCTTCTTGTCTCCTATCTATGCAGACTCTTACTGCATTTTTTGAACCTTTGTAGATGAGAGCCAAAAGTGGGCACCCATCCAGGCCTACTTTGCTGTAGTACCCATCTTCACATCTCTTTTATGAGTAGCAGGAGCTGATAACAAACCAATTATTGTCATTATTCCTGTCATAAGATGTAAGCCTCAGCACAGATGGTGTCTTATTCAACCTTAACATGATGCAAACAAAGGAACTATTTTAACATCCTGTATAAAGTCAAGGGACTTTCCACAGTCTTTCCCAGGAGTGCTTGAGTGCTGATGATTTAGCTATCTTGGTAACTACCCTAGATCCACCAGCCAAACTAGACTAATTTTCCTTCAGAACAATACATTTTGCAGATATTACTAAATCCTGTTTTTTTCCCAGCTTCCTATGGACCTGTGTTATTCACAGCTCAGTGGATGGGAGGATCAGTGAAGTGGATGCAGTTTCTTAAGCCCTTCACAAAGCCTGCAAAGTCAGTCTCCTCTAATACCAATTGTTACAGTTCCCCCAGTTTGAGCTGCTCTTTAACTTGACTACTTTTCCTTTGTGTCACTCTGCTCATCTTTTCTAAATCCTAAAAAGGTGTATCAAAGACCAATCAAATCACTGATGAAGTCTCCATATGATAAAAATGAGCCAGACTCTTCAACCAGGTCTCCTTGTTAGTTAATCTGAAGCAAGGTCATCACCTGCATTCATAAGCAGTTTTTGAGATGAGAAATGCTTCTGAAGGGTGAGGTTAAAAAAACCAGGCTGGGATGAGTTAATACATTTTTTTCTCTGTCTGGCAATCTTGCAATCTGCAGGGACACTGAGATTACTTGTATTAGTTTAATTTACTGGTGTGTATTCACATGAAGTAAGAAGATTTTCCACATGAAGTGAAAATACTGTTATTTCTTTGCGGCAAGTACTGTGTCTTCAAAAAAGATCCAATGTTATTGTAATTTAACACAGAACAACATAGAAGTACATGTAGAAGTAGCTCTGTACAAGTAAACAGTAGAAAATACAGCCTGTTTAAACAATCCACAGATTCTGTCCCAGTAATAAGTAATTTACACGGAGAATCCTATCAGTGTTAACATTAATGATTATTATCTGTTGTGTATAATGACATTCCTTAGGGCTACTGCAGTTATTGCAGTTATTTCATAGGTTGTTAAATGGTACATGGCATCTGCCTGGAAAAAAAAAATAAAAATTGTGATTGGTCTATTTGGAAATGTGGAAAAAAATGGAAAAACTTCACTATTTTATAATTAAAACTTGGTATGTTTAGCTGTTTGTCAGTGATAATGACTCTGAGTCTGTGAATGTCAGCTGTAAAAATGATTGATTTGATATTTTTGTTTAAAACACTGTAAACAAATTTTGGTCAACTTTTTTGGAAGGATTGCATAAGTTAAGTAAGCTACATATTTCATTGCCTCTAAAAAACTCCTGGTTTAGCCCAGAACCATTTAAAAATGAACCACTGTGGTCCTGAATATGTATTTATATGAATGAGCATATTCTTATGACTCATACAATAAATCACACATTTCAATAGCAACAGGAAATGGTACCAACATTTGATGGATCAAATAACACACAAAAATCTCTACAGCTAAACTGAACGTAAGTTATTGAAAAATTCCTCTCTAATTGGTGGAAACATTTATCTACTTCCCCACCCCCAGGTTCCTTCATAACTGGTACATAAGAAGGCATATTGTTACTATTCTATTTTCCAAATTCCAATAACATGCTCAAAGTCACATACATTTATATAGAAGTTAAGTAACTTATGATCTAGTTTGCGTATAGATCATAGATCCATAGATGGATATAGAATATTTGTGTGATGATTATGAGGTAGAAATGTGATATGTGATACCTTTAAGAGGTATGATTGAAGAATGCAAAAATAATATTAAGTGTGTGGTAAAAAGAAAAAGTGTTCATGTCTTGAGCTGACTGGAGAATTGTTTGAGAAGAAAGCACTGTTAAAATCAGTGATCATAAATGTTAATATTCAACTCTTTGCTGTTTTTGCATTTCTTGGAATCCGAAGTCCAATATAAAACCTCAAGTTTCATGTTTTTCTGGCTTGTGTTTTTAGTTGGGTTTTTTTGTTGGTTTTTTGTTTGGTTGTTTGGGTTTTTTTAATTGTGGAAGCTTAAGAACTATAAACTAATAAACCCTTAAAATAATACAAATGTATCCTAAAGGCTTATCCAAAGGGCTGAATGTAACACATTGCTTCCCAAACTTTGTTTAAAAATAACCCAAACATCCTTGCAATCTTTTAGCGAATCTTACCGTTACAACTGCTTGACTAGTTCTAGAACGTGGCTGGACAATTTTGCAGGGAGAAGTTACAGGGTGTTTGTATAGAGTTAAAAGAAGTGGGTAGCACAAAGAGAGTAATCACAAAGAGCTTAAAAGAAAAATTACCTTTAGCCTGTTGTAGAAGATGAGAAGTGAATCCCTACTGTGAATGTGAAGTTAATAAGCATGTGATCTTGGAAGAGAAAAACATTGTACACTGGGGAGATACAGAAATAACATGATAATACTGGTAATTTTATTTCACGAGCCTTTCAATTGCTATAACTGATTAATATTGATAGTGTTGCCAAGGGGTGATCTGACTATCTTCCTGAATATGTTTCCTAAAGAGCCACCAGAGCATGAAGCTGTGAAGGAAAACATCCTGCAATGCCATTCACTTCTGCACAAGGCATACAAAACTGTAGCTAAATTTGCCTCGGCATCTGTTTTGCAGCAGATCATTCCTAAATCCAAGGTAATACAAGGGAGTAAAGGCACTGTTATTCAAAATGAAGGGCTTACCTCTGCTCTTTATTTCTTATTTCTTTCTCATATTATTTCTTAAATGAGAGAAGAATATGTTTGGAAAACATGTATTTTGTTACATCTGCCTCTTCCTCACTGGAAGCCAAATACAAAAGGCTTGTCCAGTTTTTATCTATTATCAGAATAAGTCTGTTAGAAGAACAGTTTTACCTTGCCCTTTAAAATACCAAGGGTGCAATTCTTCTGTCTGCAAATGAATAGCAGAAATAACTACTGAAGTTAGTCAAGCTCAATAGTGAGGAAAATGAGAACCACATCCTAAATGTCAGCACAGTTGCTCTAGATTTTCAGTACTGCTTGGCACTTAGACAACACTGTTTATCTGAGGAACTCAAAAGGCCAGTTCTTAGTTCGATCTTTTAATACCCCTTTGAGGTTGCTAAAATGCCCAGCTAAGGGAGCTTGAGTACAGAAAGGTTAAATAATTTACTGACAGTCTCACACAGTAGCAGAACCAAAGGCCCAAATGCCCAGACCTGTGCTGTAAATGTAATAAGCAATAAGCAAATTCTGGCCATTGTCAGTAGATTTGTGTATCTATTCTTTAATGGAATGCATTAACTATGCATACGTTGGGGCTTAAATGCTCAGTAAATCAAACTGAGCTAAGGCTTGTTTTAAATAGACGTAGATTTCTAAAACAAATGACAGCATTCACTCAGAGAAGTGGATCATAACTCACAGATAGGCTGTTGTTTTGGAAAGAATAATCAGCAAAATGCAAGAAGAATTTTTACTAGTGTTGTCTAGTAACAGTTACCATTTCTGTACCATCTTAATTTAATAGTGAAAACCCTGCTGAAACTGCAATATCTCAAAGCCTTAAAATGCTTCTTTGTGGAAGATAGGAATTATTACACCTAGTTTTCACACAGAGAAATTGATGTCCATTTAGAAACTGGAAAAAAACAAGATTCAGTTCAAACTAGTTTAAAATTTCTATGCCTCAAGAAGGAAAATGAAACTAAAATGCTACTCCATTCAAGAATCTCCATACAAGACTTTCACAAAGACTTGATGTGACATTTATACTTGCAGTTCAGAACTTCTGGAATTCTAGACCAATACACACACATGAAATCCTGTTTTGTAGGATTTTCATAATTAGTGAACTTCCAGCTATTAAAGAAAAAACAGCAGCATTCACATAAATAGTTAAGTTGGCAATAAATTACAATTATAGAAAACCTTTAGATTTTTTCTAACCAATATATATTATAGGAATGTGCTTATCAAATTTGCAAGTGGAATGGAGCTAGGAAGAATTGTGAGTGCCTTGGAGGACAGGATTTGAATTCAAAATGATCCTACCATATTGGAGAAATGACCTAAAAAATAGGATGTAACTCCAAGAATAAATTTGAGGCTCTACAGTTAGGTAAGAATAATTAACTAGTAAGTGTATAATTGTAATAGGAAGGGCAGCTAATTAGATGGGGAATCTTTAGCAATGATTTGGGGTTCATAGGGGCTCAGAAGCCATGTTAACAATATCATACTGCTTGGAAGAGAAAGGTAAATATGATACTGAGCTGCATATTATAAACCAATTTTCAAGATATAGGAAACCATCCTCCAGTTTCCTTCAGCTGATGCTGTACAAATGCTGAGTGAAGTGGTAGCTGTGTCCAAATTTGAACTCAAGAACAACAAACAATGGTGAGTGGTGGAGGGGGAGAAACAAAAATTTTGGAAATACAACCTTAAAGGAAAGACTGAATGAACTGCAGTGCAGTGGGTAGAGTTTGAACTTGATCAAGGCGACAGTTTTTCTTGACACTAACTAGATTGGTAAAGAAATAAAGATGACCTAGAGCTATCTCATGCCAAATTAGATCATACATACTAAGTTGTGTTGAAAGAAGCACCAAAACGCAGAGTCAAAGACTGTTTAACAGATAAGTCATGCCTGGATTTGATCATGAATATGATGCATCAAGAACATTTTGATTGGAAAGAGCTGAGTGGACATACATGGTATACCCAAGCCTATATTGTTTCAAAATTATTTTTGCTTTGCTGCTTCTTAAAATTTAAGCTGACAAGTCTTTACACAAAGATGAGATTTTTAAATCCAGCTATTCTTCTCCCTCTTGATAACTTAAAAATATCTATATTGGCCCTGAAGAAGTAGGAAGAAGTCGATCCTGACACTAATTGTAGAATTATAAAAGCTTGTTGGAAAGACATCCTCAGCTGCAAACAAACACCTTTTTTAAGATTCAAATTGTACTTAGTACTTCAGAATGGCTTCTTACTTTTGTATACCTCCACCTGTACAGACCAGAGACAGGGTAAGGTAAGGAGAGATGAGGGAAGGGCAGGAAGAACACTCCTAACCCCAGTACCTCATCTTTGTTTTCAAGAGACTTTGTGTTTAGTGTCACAGACCTAAGAGGTACCAATAAGCTCAAATCATACTGGAAAACATGTTGCTCATAACCATATTCACTCCAAATTCAATAAACTTATGTCACTGTTTGACATAAGAACAATTATGTTGAGAAGAATTCTGAGAAGAATTTGACACCTGAAGTTTTAGATTTAAATTTTTTTTCCCCATTAAAGCACTTGAAACAAAACTTTCTTTTTATTTGACTTTGTGGTATTCACAAAGTTAAAGAACAGAAGACCTCCCTCTGTATTCTTCATATAATTCCTGGGTTAATTGCTTGATAAAATTATATTTATTGTAAGCCCAATGGTTTCTAGAAGTAAGCACCTAGTAAGTGTTAGTAAAACACATAGAAGCTTGTATGTATGCTGAATGAATCAAGGCCAGAGTACATATATGCCTTCCATTGTGCAAAACTGAATGTGTAGTTAAATTAAGAACAATAGGTATTCATAAATCAGCATGAGTGCCCATGAGAAAAAAGTCTTCTAATTAAATAAGAAGAGAATGAGTGTTCCTTGTTCCAGGAATTGTTATTTGGTATTGAGGCAGAATATATCGATAGTCAGTAGAGAGACCTTTTTTCTTAGAAGAATTATTTGGTTTATTATTATCAAAAACAACCCCCTTCCTACACACTATTAAAGTTAATTTAAAAAAAAAAGAAACTAATTTGGAAGGAAATCACATGAATCACATGCATGTGTTTAAAAAGAAGCTTTTAAGTGCTTTTATAAAAAATAAATCTTTGGGATCAGAATAAAACAAAATTAGAGGTAGTATTTTTCTGCAATCTGCTGTGGTATTTCATGCTGTTTTGCTTTTATGCTAAGAGAAGAAAACACAAAACCAACAAAAAACCAAGACACAGTATCCTTCCTAGGAGAGAATTCTGCAACGATTTGAAAAAAGAGCTGGGTGATTTCCTGTCTCAACAATACTTCAGAATTTGAAGTAATTAATAGTAATACTATTAAAAGTATTTACCACTTGGTGAGTAAATTTGGCCTGAGCTTATGAAGCTTATGTGGCTTCATAATTTTCTGATCCTGATGACTGATGCCTACAGCCTAACAAGTCCAGAGAGTTACATGGTTTCTCATCTCAACAAGAAGAGACATCAAGCAGTACATGAATGTTTTCTAACTTGGGTCTGTAAACCCAACTGTTATCCACGCATTACAATGCCTTGCAGCTCTTTAAGTACAGAGAACATGAATAGGTTATATTTGGTAACAAAGTATATGCACATTTCAAATAATGGGAACATTTTGTGAGAGTTTTTTGTTTGCTTGTGGGGTTGGGTTTTTTTGTTTCTGTTTTTTGTTTGTTTGTTTGTTTTTTTCATTGTTTGGTTGGTGGGGTTTTTTTCTTGGGTTTTTTTTTTTTTTTCATTGGTTGGACTAGATGATCTTAAAAGGTCCCTTCCAACTTAGGTGATTCTGTGATTAAACATCACATTTGTTTTAACCTCTTCAAAAATAAAACTTTTTCTAAAGAAACTTTCAGAAATCTGTATACAAGTCTGCTGTTAAAAAAAGTCAGCAGTTATAGAAACAATTTTTAGTATGCCAGATTGAAGTAATTCAATCAGTCAATCACAGATTGAAGGAAGTAACTACATGTTTCCTGCACAAAATATAAGTCACCAGTCTAGGAATCAGATTCTGTTCTCATAGCTAATCTAAATTCGCTTTTAAGGCACATTAAAATCTTGTGTAGACATAGTTATACAGGCTTGAACTGGCTTTGAAATCAGTTTCACTTGAACTGCCTACAGAAGAGTTAATATATGTAAATTTTAGTTAATTTTCCTTATGTCCGTTGATGTACAAATTCAAAGCAGGGAAATCCCACAAAGGCCTCACTTTGGATAAGGCTAAAACTTGATTTTGTGATTATCCTCTATAGCATTTCCACGTTAACAATCATTCAGCTGTCAAGGCCTTGCTTGCCTAACCAAGAAAGTACACCACACAAACAGAAATATATAGTGTATCTACATGACACATTTGAAACCTTTTATCTTTACTGAGGATGATTTGAATACATTTTGTCATGACTAGTATTTTAGGGTATGAAGGCATCTTTTTGCTAAAATGCCATTTTAATAGTTTTAATGGCTTTTGGATTAATAGTTTTCCACCCAAAGTGAACCAGTTTCTAGACATGCATTTTGGTCTTGTGAATTATAGCCCAAAAGATGACATTTCCCTAATATTTTCCTTGAGATTCCTCAATGGAAGAAAGAGATAGTACTTGAATAGTCTGGGTTAAAAGTCCTCAAACAAAGAAAAAAGTTAGGTTTTGAGCATTCTGGGTTGAAGCTGTTGTCTTCTACTGAAGTTTTAAGTGTCCAGTCAGACACATCGCATCCCTGAGTTTTGTACCTTATTAGTATTCTTCAACTCTAGTGTCAGTAAATTGGAAATCAGGTAACTGGCATTGTAACAACTCTCTGTCATTTAACTCTGGCCAAACTAGAAGTATGATGGGATTTCTAAAGCAGACTATTTTCTGATACAACCACAAGTCAATAGGCTAAGACACTTTTGAAAGTCTTACTTTAGGACTTCAGGATCACAAGTCTGGCTGGAGTCCAGAAAGTGTAACAGTGAAGGGAAAGCTTTTAAAAAATTCCTGCTCCACTCAGAACTCTGGAAGCTGAAAATTTGTCTCTGTTATCAGGTTTGTATCATTCTGTGGCAGTTTCTAGAATATTCAGTAATTTTAATCATTCATCAATGTGCTTTGTGGATTTGTGTCCACAGAACTATCATTACTGGTATTTTGTATTTGACACAGGCTTCTCCCACAAGGCTACTTTTAAGGGACCACCATAGAAAAAAACTTCTTATTCTCCAAGTGTTTATGTAGCTCTGCCTTCAAGCCTGTTGTGGTCATTATTCACTTTATTCCATCCGAAAATAACAACTAAGGAAATGTTCCTAACACATTTTAATTCATGGTTTTGGATGATTCTGTCAACATATCAAGACACAACCCATAAATACAAGGAGATAAAAGCACAGTATTATTAGGTCCAGTTCTGTAGTGTTGAAAAACTTTTTGAAGGCTGCTTGTTCAGGACACACTGTTCCCCATGAGCTTCCAGAAGCCCATAATAATAACAGACCACACAGCAGTGACGATCAGGGGCATTTTTGCCTTTTAAAATCTTTGCTACTCAGCCCTATAAACTACATTATTTTCATAGCCATTGCAAGACTGTGTATTTTCTATGCTTTCAGCATTTTCTATGGTGTAAACTCATAGCCCATGTGTGAAAATGTATGAAACAATTCATATAGAATTTTTCCATCATGTCACAGAGGACACACATTGTCACTGCCATTGTATCCAACTCCAAACACAGGATGCTGGTCCCTAGTAGGTGTGCAACACCAACTAACATTTTACAAGACAGAGAAGTCTCAAGAAACTGAATTTAATGTGAGAAAAAAAACGCAACAAAACACACCAAAAACCTACCCAAGAAAGCATAGCTAAACTAAAACCCTAAAAGAAAAGATTAGGACAACATGACTATTTTTTTCCTTATTGTTAAATGTAAACTAAGCTAATGGTCAAAAAGTTGTGGACAACGAGGGAGGGAAGCTGTAGATGATTGCTGCATTCTTTTTTACGTCCTCTCTCCATCCTGGCGAGCTGGAACATCAGTGCAGTTCCCATGCCAGCTTCCAAATAAACAACACATACTTCCTGGCTACCTCTAATCTGGGCAGCAATGTGTGTGAAGGGAGAGTGCTGAGTGATCTGTGGTTCTGACCAGGTATCCTGTTTTGACAAGGGTGTTTGTCCTTTACCCAACATATTGCAGAAGTTATTCTTGACATTTCTGCGCTATGTTTTTTTGGGAAAGGCCTAATTAGGTCTTTTGGGAAAGATTTAATTTGTATTAATGAGAAGTTTAGAGGGCCAGAAGTAACAATTAAAAAACAACACAAAAAAAGAAGCTGCGCTAATAAAATGTTTTTTTCATTCAACATTTTAAATTATGGTTAAATGAAAGATATCCTTTTTCCTCTTAAATATATATATTATATATTACTTGACAGACTATGGTTCAAAAGCAAGTTTTAAATTAGCTTATAAATGTTTTTAAGGAGCTAACAGAATTGTTTTAGCAGATATCTTACCTTTTCATTTGATAGGTGGAGCTGCTGAGAAATTATTTTTAGCAAAGCATTTCCACTTTGGAAAATGCTCATCAAGCAAACTCCCTGACCAATGGTAAGTTATGGTTTTATTGAAGCTTTGCTGACAACATGCAACATTCTGAAGCAAATTTTAAAATGAACAATGTGCGGATTGGTGTAATTAATTATCTGGTTCTTGGATGAGATGTGGTCCATGTCCACGTTTTAAAGAAGGACCTGCTGTCTCCCAAGTGAGCAGTATATTTTGTGGGCCAAAGTGAACTCTTCCATTTGATCAACTGAGTCCTTAGATATACTGAGCTGAAGAAAGCCCACGAGAGAGTTTTAAATGTGGCTGAACACTACTGAGTTGTGATTAGGTAACCAGTTGACATGTAGAAGATCTAGGTTGCTGGTCCTCTTCTGTCTAACACAGAGCAAATGTTGAGTGTACAATTTCTATATCCCACTTAGTTGCCATAAGAATCTGGATACTATTTTTCCCCTAGGGAGAGAAAACCCCTATATCTTGGCAAGAAATACTCATAAAATTGCACTTTTTTTCCCCATCCAGCATTAGTAAAATGCTTTACTAATGAAAGAAAATAATAAAGTTTACATCATCACTATTGGTTGAATGGTCTAGTCTTTTGCACACTAAAGATGTGCTTTATTTTGTCCTTCAATGATCCCTTCACAGTTTGGACTAATCTAACAGCTGATTTCGTTGGAACCCAGGTCCCTGAATAAGATAGATATAACCATCCCAGTCATGGCCCCAGTCCTAAACCAAAGAATGCTAAGGTAGGCTTGTCACTGACATCCACAGGGTGGGAACAGAGGCCTGTATTCCTCCCAAAACAAATGACTTGTCATTTATGAACCTAAATGGTCTGACTTATCTAGCATAGCTATAGATTTTACTCATGATAAATAGCACTAGCATCATGTTAAAGAAAGAGAAAACCAAATGCAGGTTAGTTGCATTGAAGGCATTTGAAGGATTTAGACAAGCTCTGGGCTGAGAAGACATTTAGAAAGCTAACAGTTCTATCTACTGTGTCCAGTAGTCACAGAATCTAGTCTTTCTCCAGATAGCTTTCTCCATTTACTACATTCGCTGACAAAAAGTATTAATTAACAATGGCTTTCTATTAGTAACAGAACTTGTTCAAAATGTTCAACATTCAGAAAAAAATTAATTCCTCAAAACAAACACGTCAAAGCCAACAAAAAATATTTAAGAATTCCCATGTTATCTTAAAGAAAAAACAACTTGCATTTCTTTTTGTTTTGAAGGAGAATTTTACCTATGAATCCTTTTTAATTGTTAAACCTTTCTACTGCAGCCAAGGGAACGAAAACTGGAGCCACATGTTCTCCTTAAATTCCATCTGATTGCACAAGGGTGACCTAGGGTTTACTTTCTTTAAGTATTTTATCATTCTAGAGTTTTGCCAGATAGCTCTCTCCTTGCATCCAGAATCCCAAAAATCCAAATATCTGTGGAAATTATCAACAAGTTAGTAATCTGCTCTTAAGTCCTACATTTCTAAGTTACATTTTTAATTTTTCTTGAGAAACAAATATCCATGTACCTAATTTTCTATCAGCTTGTTTCTGTATTTGAATGAAGGCAATCCAGAGGCATGCCTTCTCATTACATAACAATAAACAGGACATTTCATGGATACGCAGTAAGTATAGGGACTGACAGCAATCTTATATATTGTTGGAACTCAGGGGGTTAATGAACTTTAGAGCAGCCCTCATTAAATTGCAATAATTTGCTTTTTCTTTTTAACGCAAAATTCCAGTTCCCTGAGATGTAATGGATAGTAATTCCAGGAGTCCTTCTGAGCACAATGCTCAAATAAGGACCACTGGAGGGAACTAGTTAAAAGGATTTACTTTGAAATTATCTGGTATGAACTGAATATATTAGAAATAATGAATCATTACAAGATGATGCCTTAGAATGCTAAATCCTCATTTTAGTTAAATATACTGGAGCTGCACGGGAATGATCTTGGAAGGTAATGAAAATCAAAATAATGACAGATTATCCAGTTCACTAACTTCACTGATTAAAATCTTTCTCCATAATGAGCAAGCCAAATTAAATGGGGGCATGAGGTAAAAATATAAAACGTACTTTTCTGTTGAAGTTTGAAATACTTTGGTAAATTTTGTGAATATATTTCATATCCAAAGACCAGAAATGTAACCTGAGGTTGCTCCCTACATTTTACTTGGGATATCATGATGTTCTAGTGATAAAAGCTAAAGGAATTCAATAAGTAAGACTCACAATACAGAATTTATCAAACTGTGACTAGAAATTAAGATTTACAGTTAAACCCATGGTTGAAGGAAATCAATAGAGAAAGAAAGAGATTTTAATCAGGTGAAGGTTCCACAAGTTAACTTCACCGTGTTCTGGAAGGAGCAACTTGCAGACATAGAAAGCAAAAAGTCCAGTCTTAGTGCTTCCCTAAGTTTTGGGGGGTTGGTTTTTTAAATTTCCATTTAATGCATACAAATACAGCTAATTAGCTCATTTGGGAAGCAGCATTAACATCCCAGTTCCCATATCTTCCCAGAAGGAAGGTATGTTTTCCAAGAAAATGACAAGGAATACAAGAATTACTTGGAAAAGTCTGAGGCCCCAATCTGTTATGTTATCTTATGGCTCATATGGTTTACATGCCTCCACAATCCACCTGGTAAGATTTGTAAAACCAATGACACCAATGCATTCTTCATTATTCCACAACCCCAAATCAGCCATATTTTAATTTCATTTACACTGCTTTCAGTCTGAATAAATCACTGGTAGCATCCTGACATTTCTTAAGAACAAATCTTGCATTTACTTCATTGAGATGAGGAGTTCTCTCTAAATTCAGTGGAATTACTCCAACTCATCTCAATACTATCAGCTCAGTGTCTAGTCTTTTATATCCTGGGGTTACAGAATAAATAAGGCAACAATTAGAGATGCAAAACAAGTTTCAGTATCAATCTTGGAAATAGACGATTTCACCCTGGGAAAATAGAAATGTGAATCACAAATGATTTAAGCAGAGCTGCCAAAGGGAATATCTAGCGTTTCAATAATGGAAAAAGTGAATGTTAGATGGTAGGCTTAATTGGAAAAGTACAACTACACTTGAAGCCATAAGACTGCAGAACTTCAAATATGTTCAAGTGTTATTTCCTTTTTAAGGTCTTTACCAGGAAAACACTGGTCATTTTTTCAAGGGGTCTCTTGAATAGCGACAGATATATGGAGATACTTTCTAGATACTCTGTTTTTTAAAATTGTTTTCCCACCATCTTTTGTTAAATGTGAAAGTCTGCAAAAATTGCACACATTTCTATTTTCACAGAATCAGCTAGGTTGGAAGGGACCTTTTAAGATCATCTAGTCCAACCAATGAAAAAAAACCCAATCAACAAAAAATCCCACAAATGAACAAAACCCCCACACAAACCACACACCACACCCAAAACAACACCAACCCAACATTAATCCATATCCCTAAGCACCATGTCAACTCGTCTCTTGAATACCTCCAGGGATGGTGCCTCAACCACCTGCCTGGACAGCCCATTCCAATGCCTGACAACCCTTTCAGTAAAGAAATATTTCCTAATATCTAACCTGAACCCCCCCCGGCACAACTTGACCCCATTACCCCTTGCCCTC
>BJBW01008064.1:1160-18798 GCA_004320125.1 Scolopax mira
GTAACGGGCATAAGTTGGAACATAGGAAGTTCCACTCAATACAAGGAAAAACTGCTTCACAGTGAAGGTGATAGAGCCCTGGAACAGGCTGCCCAGGGAGGTTGTGGAGTCCCCTTCTCTGGAGATTTTCAAGACCCGCCTAGATGCAGTCCTGAATAACATGCTCTAGCTATGAGCAATCCTGCTTCAGCAGGGGAGTTGGACTAGATGATCTCTATGGTCCCTTCCAAATCTAAAAATTCAGTGAAATTCAGTGAAGTGGTGTTCCCCAAGGGTCAGTACTGGGTCCAGCCCTCTTCTATATATTCATTAATGACCTGGAGGAAGGGATGGAATGTACCCTCAGCAAGTTTGCTGATGACACAAAACTAGGAGGGGTGGCTGACACCCCAGAAGGCTGTGCCACCATCCAGAGAGACCTGGACAGGTTGGAGAGATGTACTGAGAGAAACCTAATGACATTTAACATGGGCAAATGTAGGCTGCTGCACCTGGGGAGAAATAACCCCCTGCACCAATCCAGGTTGCCCTGCTGGAGGGCAGCCCTGAAGAGAAAGACCTGGGAGTTCTTGTGGACAACAGGATGACCATGAGCCAGCAATGTGCGCTTGATGGTCAAGAAGACCAATGGTATCCTGGGGGGCATCAAGAAGAGTGTGGCCAGCAGGTTGAGGGAGGTCATCCTGCTCCTCTACTCTGCCTTGGTGAGGCCCCTCTGGAGTACTGTGTCCAGTTCTGGGCTCCCCAATTCAAGAAGGCCAGGGAACTGCTGGAGAGGGTACAGCAAAAGGCCACAAAAATGATTAAGGGCCTGGATCATCTCTCCTATGAGGAAAGGCTGAGGGACTTGGCTCTTTTTAGTCTGGAGAAGAGAAGACTTAGGGGGTCTGATCAATGCTTAAAAATACTTCAAGGGAGTGTGTCAGGAGGACGGGGCTAGTCTTTTCTCAGTGGTTCTCAGTGTCTCAACAAGAGGAAATGGGCACAAACTTGAGTATAAAAACTTCCACCTAAGCAGGAGGAGGAACTTCTTTCCTGTGAGAGTGGTGGAGTACTGGAAGAGGCTGCCCAGAGAGGTGGTGGAGTCTCTTTCTCTGGAGACATTCAAAACCTGCCTGGACAAGTTCCTGTGCAACGTGCTCTAGGTGACACTCTGGGCTGGGGCGGGGGGACTCTGGCCTGGGGCGGGGGGACTACATGATCTCCAGAAGTCCCTTCCAACCGCATATGGATCTATGATTCTATGCTTCATTTTCATGTTTACATTCACAAGAGAGGTGATCTGGAATTAAAATACTTTCTGTGCTGCCCTCTAGCCACTCATAACACCAGAGAACATGGAATATACACTGAAATGACATTTTTAGTCAAATGATCAGTTGCCTCTAATTCCAAAACACAGTTTTAGAGATCAAGACCAATAAAATATCTGATGGGTAGTTCAATTATTCTCTTTTGTTCATATTGAAATTAATGGCAAAATTCTAATATATTTCCTTTTTTGCCTGCTTTCCCATTTCCATGATTTGAATAAAATCCTGTCTTCATGCAGCAGTACTTCCATTTGATTAATGGAATAATTATTTAATAATTAAGTCTTGTGAGATCGTTTCCCTGAAGCTGCCTTGTACATTGAACAGTTTATGACACATGGGAATACAAATTTTGCACTTTAGTTTTACCCTGAAACAAAGCAAAATGAAGTGGTTTTCAGAAATGAAGCAGTCGAAACATTATGTGTCAATATGATCTGGTCATTTAATTTTTGTGAGATATTTCACTTTTGTAAAATTTAAGATGCATCTTTCTTCTATTTTGGTATGACTGACAACATAAAATGTGTTTTAAATTCAAACATGACCATATTCCCTCAATAATAATCTAAATCCAGATTCCACCATAGGCTTCAGATTAAGAAACCCACACTGTCTTGTATAGGGGAAGAAGTATATGGCATCAAACAACATGCATAAATCCTAGAGGTACTCTCTCATGCAACGGGTGCTGTAACTGTGGAGCTCCCTGCCAAAGAAAATTTGGAATGCCAAAAGCTTAAATGAATTTAAGGGGAGACTGGAGAGGTTCGTGGAAAAATGCATCCACTCAATTGCCATATAGATAAAAGTTGGGTTAGACTCAGGAGTACCAGGGGAAAGTAATGCATACACTTGTTCTGGTTTTCACCTTTCCTCAGGCATTCTCTTGAGAGGTATGTTAAAGTCAGGCTCCTGGTCTGGCCTGACAAATTACAGTCATATTTACACTCTCACTGCTGGAGAGAACAGAAATTGCACAGTATCTCACATGTATTTGTGACATCAGTGGCTGGCACAGACTGAAGCAAAATCCTGTTGTTTTTGTGCTCTTGGTGGTAGAAGTCAGATGAGAGTGCTGAGAAGTTAATTGTGGTTCCTGGCAATGTGACTTCATGTCTGAGTCCATGATCCAGGTTACAATGAGTTCTCTTATACACAAATGAAAAACTTAGCATGAAATTAATCTTCAGCTCAATACATGGATATATATTACTCGGACTGAAGTTCTGCATATGCATTTTTGAAGTGCTTGTGTACAAAATGACTTTCACTATATTGACATTGTACAGGTGTTCAAACAAAAATTTAGATTTTTTAAAGAAATGTCCATTCTCAATTTCTAAATGTATAATTGTAGTTTAAATCTGTATGACTGCAAATATAGTGTGGGCTAACTAGCATGGTACTTTGCACTGCAGAGATCATTATGCATGGCAATAGTTTCAGTTTCAGCAACGTTTTGGAGAATGTAAGAGTGCTTCCTAAAACTGCATAAGGAAATTTTTGCTTTCTGCCCTATTACCTAAGACTCCATACACATTGGGTGACTCAATATTTTTTGGACAATAATCAGTTTTCATTGCCAGCTTCTAAGCATCAAGAATAGGTTAGACACAAGAAAGTGAAATCCTCTGGGCTCAGTAGAAAAGGTCTTTATAAGTATTAAATGCAGTATCCTGTCAGGGAATATTAGATTTTCACAAGGGAAATTCTGCTAATGAATCCTGATTTAATGAAAGTTTCGTGAAACTCCGCATGATAGGGAGTGTGAACTAGATGATTTTTAAAGGTTCCTTCTAAACCAAATGATTTTATGATTCTACTAGAATTTGAGAGTTTTTTAGAGATGCATCATTATATTCATTAAGAGAGAATTCATTGCACATAATTTAGCTGTCTGCTAGTTATCCAAGCTTATTAATCATAAGAGGAATGAGATGATTCTAAAAGGTAATGCACGTCATCTACCCCATCTACCTTATTGTTCATTGACCATTTAGAAGGAGTGGTCACAATAGTGTTTGCTTTGTCCGTTGTTCTAAGTATTATGACGGCAAACCAAAAGTGTAAATATGACTATCTCTGTTCATATAAAAATGATAACAGGAGAAAAGGAACAAAGGAAATTATAATTATGTCAGTAGTTGAGGAGTCCATAGTTAGGCCCAGCATATGGGACATAGCTGCAAGAGAATATCTGTCTTTATGACAGAAAGAGGATGGAAATGGCAGAAATCTTTCATGAAAGGAAAGCCCAATAGATGAAAAGAAGACAGAGGAGGGCTGTTTTGGGTTTGAAATGTTAGTGTGTTCAGTTCATGTAAACAGTATGGAGCAGAAGTTAGATTTCAGAATCTGAAAGATGCAAGTGGAGAATGTAAAAGGTAGAGCTATGGGAAAACTGGAAAGTATTTTGAAAAAAGGTTTAGTATTTAGTTAAATAATGGGTAAATGGAAATATGATTAATATTTGAGAGCCAGAAAGAGCTAGAATTAAAAGAATTGGGCTTGAGATCAACTGGAAATTTGTCAATGTGATTAAGAAATAGATACGGAGTTTATATCAAGTGTATATCAACATAAATACAACAATGTATATTTGTAGTCAGAAAATAGAAGTATAGCTAACTCCAAAAAAAATATATTCTACTAAATTCTACTGCAGCATTTCCCCAATGGGATGAAGGGTTTTCCCTTCGTCTATTAATATGAATTGTGATTTTATCTAGTATTCTTAATCAATAATAGCATTAGGTAGGAAATTAATTCTATATTTTCTGTTGCATATTTTCTGTAATTCTAATTTCTATAGTCTGTAATTAATTATTCTGTTATTAATTATTATTTTCCAAACATTATATCATATATGAACTCTTTGTGGGCACTCACTCTAAGAGATCATATTATTGTTGTCTTAGTGAAAGCATTTTTATATCCTGTTATTACTGTTACTATATCATCATTAAAAATGCACAGGCATTTTCTTTAGCTTCTGATTTTGTGTAGATTGAATGGATGCTTATTAGGTGGCAGACAGACTCCTAGGTTAGAATGAACAAGATATGATTATTTCTTAAGGCAATAATGTCTGAACTCTGATACTGAAAGTTAGAAAAAAAAATAGTAATGGTGGTCTGCCAAGCCCGTAAACTCTGAAATAAGGAAGTTTTAAAATACAGTTGATAAAGGACTCATTTAAAACTGCTACAGTCTATCAGTTAACTTACTGCTGTGTGAAGTGATCTATTATTGAGTGGCATTATAGATGATTGCAAAGGGTCCTATACATTAACTGTGTAATTCTGGTTATCCACTGAAGGAGTGAAATTTCCCATTAAAATGGTGGTTCCATTGAAAAAATCTCTTATTTTAAGTGTTCTTCAGGTGGACAAAAGGCAAAATCCATGTAAATAATCATACTTCATCTGTACTATAAATGTCACATTAATTTAGTTGGGTCATTTTTCATGAGGTTTTTCATTTTCAAGAGGTTCCTCTTGTTAACAACAATGTAACTAACTCTTGTATATCCAGTTCTTACATAATAAATAATAGTTTACTTTCGATCTCATGCACAGATGCTTTGTATTTCTTAGATTAAATGAGTCATCAAAATACTTGCAAATATATGTTGCTAGGTTTTGTAGTTTAGAGTGGAGATTGTGTGACAGTGAAGCAGCCTCTGGAGTTTCCAGGACCAGGGAAGGATTTAAACAGTCCTAATGTGCTCTGCTTTGAACCCAAAAGATATTTCTTTTCATTTCGGAAGTGGTTTTTTTCATTGATGGGTAAGCAATAACTGGAGGTCAGCGAGAGAGACCACAACATAATACATACTAAGGACAGAACAGAAATATTATATTGTCTCACTAAAGAAGTTACTTCTACTTTGTAGTGAAAGCTTGTGTATTCTGAATAGCAATCCATTAAGAGGATGTATGTATGAACAACTAGAGAGTATAGGAACAGTGTTACTCAGCTTAGTAATAATTTTTGCACTTCCCACCTTTAATTCTAATTTTTTAATTAGAAACTAAAAGGGAGATGAGAGTTATCAAACAGAAAGTACAAGGTTGGTACATAGAAATACTAGATGCGTTATACCTCTGTGCAGGTTTCATGGTCTTTTGAGATCACCGTATGTTCAATTTTTTGTACCTCAGATCAAGTCACAAAAGAGAATTTGGACACGTTGTGAGTATTTTCCTTTTCCTTCATTTCCTTGTGGAATGATGGTTTTAAGCATAGCTGCAAAATTGTGAATGAATAAATCTTAATGAGGAGCTGCCTGTAAGTTCCAGTGCCTAACCCAACTGTGGGCAGTAGTAATTCCTACTACAGAAAAGGAGGAATGTTTTTATGAGAATTCACTCAACTTTACTCTTGAACTTTGCATCATTTTCCAGAGAAAAGACACTGAAGACCTATCTGTCTCTTTTTGGCTAATTTCCATCAGGCAAGTAGTGGTGAGTCTGGATACAGATAATGATGATTTGCAAAGTGTCACTAGCATTCTAGGTAGGAAATATATATCAGTTAAGCTCAACAATAGACAAAGAAAAGAAACCAATTTCTCCTAAGATTTATGCCAAAGAGTTCACATAAAGTATATTCCTTCAGTTCTGAGCTAAAGATATCTGTGCTACTTTCTGATAAATTAAAAGAGGATTGAAGCATGCAGGAAGTCAATGAGAAAAGTAATGAGCACAGCAACACCATATGGTCTAAAAGCCCATCTACATCTTTGCTCTAATGCAGGTTTTCTTCCTACAGCAAAAGATACAAGTATATTGGTCATAATCTGCTCCATATTGAGTAAATGAAATATATCTCTTAATCTGAAATGCCACTTTACATTCTTGTACGTATTTACAATGATCAAAGGGAACTGGAAGCTTTTGTGCCCAAAACAGCCATCAGTTTTAAAACCAAACCAAACCAAACCAAACCAAAAAAAAAAAACCAAAAAAAACCAACCACAAGAGGAAAACATAAACACAAGGAGGAAAACATAAAACCTACAAAAGAACCTCAAGAATGCACACCCATACATACCCATAATAGATGAGTACATACATCTATTGTCAATCAAATTGAAACTGGTGTAGAGTACAGACATACAAGGAAGATGTAAAGAAAAAAATATCCCACCTTTAATAAATAGTGCCCGTAATAAACAACTTAAGAGGAGCCTATTGGAATGATGCAACATTTAGTCATCTTAAACATTTTGATTTATTATCTCAATGAGAGAGTAAACAGCATCTTAATGACAATCACAAATTGTGTTAGATTACTGGTATTCATTGGAAACTTAATGCTACAGAATGATTAGAAACATGCAACGAAAGAGATTTATCTCAGAAAAAAAGAACTTTTTTAAGACTTCTAGAGAAAATAATCTAAAAGTACACATAGGAAGGGGAAGTTTTCTTGGCAGTACATAACAGTGATATTGGAAGCAGGTATGTACTGAAATTAGATATGAGTCTGTAAAGTCTTATTGCAGAGAGAAAGGTAATCAAAGATTTGGGCCACTTAAGTAAAACCAGTTTGCCACTTTATTTAGTAGAAAGGAGAAACATTTTTGTCTGTTATTTGACATGTGTATTGTCAGCTAACACTTAGGAAAGTTGCCTTCATGGAGCCTGGTTCACTTTCTCAAAGATTTCTCTTTCATCTTCAGTAGGGTTGCTCTTTTTCTAGATTGGAATTTGCTCTACAAAAATTTTTATTTTAGCCTAAAACCTTTATATCAGATCTCAGCAAATTCTATCTGATTACTGTGAATAACCCTTCTTTGATACTCCCAAGTGTAAATATCCCTTCAATGTGTAAGAAAAATGACACTCCATTTCCTGAGCCTGTCACCCTTTCCAGTCTTTTCTGCATTTTTATCACCTCAAAGTCAGTAATCTCCTCCTTGCCTCCAAAGCCAGTCCTAACTCTGCTTTATGTGTCTTTTAACATCTGGTCCACATTACAAAAGCCAAGGTCAGTACCACTGGCCATGGTCACCAGTTCTAGAGTCATTCCTAAGCACATGACAATTCTTTCCTAACCTACCATAAGGCTCTTTTTGCCAGCTGTTTAATTTCCACTTCACTCATGAAACTGAGAAGGCCTTAATTTCTTAAGATGTGAAGCTTGGAGTTATTTGTCATTTTATATTACATGAATTTAGTACATAAATTGTACAGTACACAGTGTTTCATATATTACATGAATTTAGTACATAAATTGTACAGTACACAGTGTTTCAGCCTGTGGCTTATTTCATGTCACAGCTTTTTATTTTATTATATTTTGAAGAAGTGATTGTGCCATTTGGCACAGAATGAAAAAATATAGCAATAATAACAAATGGAAAGAAAATTGAAGGAATGCATTCTGCAAAATTTTAAGTACAGTAGAAGATGAAAACTGGATATAAACACTCAAAACACTTATTAACAGTATGGATAACAGTAGTTGCTATCTGCAGTTGGAATGGAACCTTGGCTAATACTGTTAATAACTTCTCCTGATAAAATGTTAGAATTCAAGGCTACCTCTCTAGTTTGTGTGAGTAACAACTAATAAAGAAACATGATGATAGCCCACAACTCCTGGAGGGGTTTAACGGCTGGGTAAGAGAAGAAATATTTACATTTGTTTAAGGTGCATAAGTCTTGAGTAGTGGGATGAGATTAAAAAAGGCAAAACTCAAGCTGGGTTTCACATAAAAGCTTCTTGACAGTGAGATCTATTAGGCCATGGAATAACTTCCCTCAGGATATTTAAAATGAGACTAAACTATATGTCTGTTGGGACAGTGAATTGGTAAATATACAGTAGGAAACAATTGCACCTTGGAAGAGGGAAGGACTAGATTGTGTGATAAATTTTTGTGTTGTATGAATTTTGTGAGTTTGAATAAACTGTACAAATTTAAACTGTTATCATCTGACTGGTCATCTTACATTTCATGGATTGACTCTTGGATTTTATGAGAATTATTTGCTGTTCTCAAAGTTGCAGAATGAACAAAGTAAACAATCTCACGTACAAATGAATGACGTAAAGAGTAAGAAACCACTGCTGACACTCACAGCACCTTAAAGCAGGCTGGTGTTGTCCAAATTTCTTTATATAAGATAGCCATTGCAAAAGATTTTCTAATCTAATTTTTAAAAATACTAAAATTATGTTTCAAATATGATAAATGTCCTTGATTAGTTACTCATTTTACATTTTCTATCACTATTGATAGGAAAAAGTGAAAAAGTGTGCAGAGGAAGTCATTCAATCCTACAACTGCAAATAAAAGTATACTTTGGTGTCACCTGCTGTATCCTATTTTATTGCTTGGCCTGTTAAGTTGTAAAATTGTAAGATGCTGCTGAAGTAATTCAATCAAATAAAGTGAAAGTAATATTGATTAAAATCCATTTCATTTTTATTGACCCATAAACATTAGAGTGTAAATACATAAACTGCTCTTCAGAAATTGTGGAGATGTTGGTGTTCTAATTCTAAATAGCAAAAAAAGTAATTATGAATCATATATTAGGAGATGAACCTAAAGTCAGGTGACCATATTTTTAGGTTATAAAACCAGATTCTATTAATATTTCTTGTATCCTCATCCACATTTTCCTTCTCTCCCTGTATCTGAAACAAATATTTATAGTGTCTTTTAGGATCTCATATCTTATCGGAGGTATGAAAAGAAGTCTGTGGAAGAGTTAAGAAAACTGAAGCAATTATGAAAATATTTCTTTCTTCCCTCTCCTAGAATACAAGAGTGACATATCTCTTCTGTTCTCACAGTACATTTAGGCCTGTGTCAGTATTTTTCTGTATTATAATAAGGAAATTGTATACCTGCTTAAGATGTATACCATTGATTTCGGGTTTTGAGGCTTATTTTCTTAGGTTCCTTTTTGAAATATGTTTAGCATTGTTTCCATCTTGCTGCTTCTGCAATCTGTATTTGTAGGAAATTTACTTTTGTTCCTTGGTTCGTTTCCATCATCTTAGTCTTTCATAAGTTGAAACTGTTGCTATACATTAAAAAGTTCTAATGGTGTTAATGTGCTCAAAAGTTTTCATTTCTTGGTCAGTCCTACCTGATTTCCTCTGTCTCTTTTACCCTATCATCAGTGATCTCAGACGTTACCAACTATGTCTGTATACAGTTTTTGTTATATTTTTCACTTTACCTTTAATCACTGGATTTTTCTGTGAGGGCTTTTGTTGTTGTTGTTGTTTGGATTTTTTTTCTATTTTGTTTTATTCCATTTTGACATAGAGAATATAAAAGAAAACAAAACAAAATAAAAAAAAGCCACCACAACAACTTTAGCAACAAACCTAAAAAAACTAAATATCCTTGGAGCAAAATCTGGATTCTGGAGGCCTTGCCTCACTTTCAAGTTACAGATGCAGTAGGCAGTCTCTTTTTTCTGACTCTGTTAGTTTTGAATTTATAATGCAAAACTGCTGTAAATCATTTTCCCTTCCTTCATATTATCTGGCCTCTTCAGGGATCTTCCTGGTAGAATACTGTGGGAAAAAGGCCTGAAGGAAAGAGGGGACCAAAAAAGCTGGTTATTATTCAAGGATGCCCTCCTCCAAGGTGAAGAGTGATGCATCCCCACAAAGAGGAATTCAGGCAAAAAAGCCAGGAGACCTGCACAGATGAACAAAAAGTTCTGGGAGAAATTCAGACTCAAAAGGGAAGCCTACAGAGCTACAGAATGGAAGAAAGGACAGGTAGCCTGAGAGGAATAGAGAGAAATTCCCTAAACAGCCAGGGATCAAGTTAGGAAAGCTAGAACCCTGATAGAATTTAGTCTGGCTAGGGACATTGAAGGCAACAAGAAAAGCTTCTATAGGTATCTTTGTGACAAAAGTGAGACTAGGGAAATATGGGCCCGCTCTGGAAAGAAACAGAAGACCTGGTTATCTGGGACATGGAGAAGACTTAGGTACTCAATGACATTTTTGCCTTGGTCTTCTCCAGCAAGGGCTCTGACCACACTGCCCAAGTCACAGAAGGCAAAGACAAGGACCAGAAAAATGCGGAACTGATCACTGTAGGAGAAGATCAGGTTTGAGACCATCTGAGGAACCTGAAGGTGCCCAAGTCCATAGGACCTGATTAAAATTCATCTGTGGGTCCTGAGGAAACTGGAGGATGAAGTTGCCAAGCCACTATCCATACATATTTGAGAAGTTATGGCAGTTCAGTGGAGTCCTGATGACTGGACAAGGGAAAACATAATCCCTCAATTTTAAAAAGGAAAAAATGGAAGACCTGTGGAACTACAGGGCAGTCAACCACACCTCTGTGCCTGGCAAGATCATGGAGGATGGAAACCATGCTAAAGCACATGGAAAATAAGGAGGTCATTAGTGACAGTCAACATGGCTTCACCAAGGTGAAATTTGGTGGCCTTCTCAACAGAGTTACAGTGTTGGTCAATAAGGGAAGAACTACTCACATCGTCTACCTCAACTTGTGCAAAGCATCTGACACTGCCCCACACATCCTTGTCTCTAAATTGGAGGCATATGCATTTTAAAACTGGATCACTCAGTGGATAAGGAATTGTCTGGATTCTTGCACCCAAAGAGTTATGGTCAACAGCTCAAAGTCCAAGTGGAGACCAAAGTGAACCCAGGAGCAGGGTTTCTCAGGGTTCACTACTAGGACCAGTGATGTTTAACATCACTGTCAGTCACACAGAGAGAAAGATTCAGTGTACCCTCAGCAAGTTTTCTGATGACACCAGGCTGTTTGGTGTGGTTGACATGCTGGAGGGAAGGGATGCCTGCACCTGGATCAGGGCAATCCCAAGCACAAACACAGACCAGGGATTAATGGATTGAGAGCAGCCCTGAAGAAAAAGACTTGGGGTTATTGGTCAATATGAACTGGTAATGCATGCTCACAGCCCAGAAAGCCTGTGCTGTAGGAAAAGAAGCACGGCCAAAAGCATGAGGTAGATTATTATACCCCGCTGCTCTGGAGTACCTACCTGAAGTACTGCATCCACTTCTGGTGGCCCCAAATAAAAAAAGGACATTGACCTGTTGAAGCACATTCAGAGAAGGGCCACAAAGATGATCAGAGGGCCTCTGCTACGAAGCCAGGCTGAGAGAGTAGATCTTGTTCAGCCTGCAAAAGAGAAGGTTCCAAGAAGACTTTTTGCAGTACCTAGAGGGGGCCACCAGTAAAGATAAGGAGAAACTCTTTTATCAGGGAGCATAATGAAAGGATTGGGAATAACAGTTTTAAACTGAAAGAGGGTAGATTTAAATTAGCTATTAGAAAGAAATTCTTAACTCTGAGGGTGGTGAGACACTGGAAAAAGTTGCACAGAAGAGTTGTGGGTGCTTCATCCCTGGAAGTGACTGCTGTTGAAGTTTGATGGGTTTTTGAGCAACCTGGTCTGAAGTGAAGAAAGTGTCACTGCAGGGGTTTTGAAACTAGGTGATTTGAAGGTCTATTCCAACTCTAACCATTCCATGAATCTATGATCTGTTAGATGTTGCTTTTTCTCAGGCTGTGTGTTGAACCCCTCGAGAGTTAGGTTTCCTACATCAGCTACACCTAGGTTTCCAAAAACATAGATGAGCTGTCTCACATTATGCCATATGTAGAGGTACCTGTGGAATACAACCTTTTAAGAGGTTCTGTTTCAACATTACAATGATATCACTCAGAGAGGGACTCAGACTTTGCAGCCTTGAAGAATCTGACATGCTGACAGAAGAAAGAATTCTTCTAGGTCTCCCTGGCCTAGGCTTATGTACCCATATAACATATTTCAAGAAATTCATCCTTGTGCTCAGGCATATGAAAACCCTAAAAACATATTGTCCTTAAACATGAATTTGGAAAGAAATATCACACAAGGTGATATAGTAGATATAGTCTTGTGGATAACATGTGCTCAGCAAAAATGTGGAGTTAATTATGTGAAGGACTGAAATCTTGCCATTGAGTTGATAGGTCATTGAAGAGCACTAATCAGTCTACTGGGAGCAGCTCCTTACAGAGAGTAGAAAAACTTGGCCTGGCCACCTCATGCAGGCAGTATACCAAACTCTAAAATCTAGACATAGAGTCATAGCATAGTCGAGTTGGAAGGGACCTTTTAGAGTCCCTTCTAAAAGGGACTCTAGTCTAGCCTTCCCTGCAATGAGCAGGGACATCTTCAACTAGACCAGGTTGCTCACAGCCCATCGAACCTGACCTTGAATGTTTCCAGGGATGGGACATCTACTAGCTCTCAGACCAACCTGTTCTGGTGTTTCACCACCCTCATTGAAAAAATGATCTTCCTTACATCCAGCCTAAATCTATTATTTTTTAATTTAAAACTATTACCCTTTGTCTTACCACAACAGCCCCTGCCAGAAAGTTTGTCCCCATCTTTTCTGTAGGCCTCTTTAAATATTGAAAGACCTCAATAAGGTCTCCTCTGAGCCTTCTCTTCTCTGGGATAAATAACCCCAACTCTCTTAGCCTTTCTTCATAGGAGAGGTGTTCCAGCTCTCTGATCGTCCTGCTTTGGACCTGCTCCAACATGTTTATGTTTTTCCTTTGCTGAGGGCTCCAAAGCTGGATACAGTACTTCAGGTGGGGTCTCACAAGAGTAGAGGGGCAGAATAGGCACATTATCAGCTCATGTCCAGCTTTTCATCAACCAACACACTTGGTGGCAGGGGTGCTCTCAATCACTTCATCCACCATGTACTTGTAACACAGCTTGCCCATCCCAGATGCAGAACCACCCATTTGGCCTTGCTGAGCCTCATGAGGTTCTCAAGTTTGTCCAGGTGCCTCTGAATGGCATCCCGTCCCTCAGGTGTGTCAACTGCACCACTTAAGTTGGTGTCAGCTGCAAATTTGCTGAAGGTTCACTCCATCCCACTATCTATCATGAAGATATTAAACGGTACTGGTCCCAATATGTTCCCCTGAGGGACACCACTCATCACTGGTCTCCATCTGGACATTAAGCTGTTGCCACTCTGGTCTCTGGATTTGACCATCCAGCCAAGTCCTCATCCACTGAACAGTTAACCCATCAAATCCTTATCTCTCCAATACAGAGTGAAGGATGTTGTAGCTTCAAGTGTGCTGCAGTGTAGCCAGCATATGGGCCTTTGCTAGCAAAAACTAATCTTGTGACAATTCTACTGTCAATGGTTGAATTTAAGAAAATATCAGTAACCTGTTCTGCAATTTGTTTAGGACTTGAGGGTATAATTAATATTTTCAGATCAATAAAAATGTTGAACAGCCCAAGCAGGGAGTAAACATTTTAGTCAACATTTCCGAATTCTGGAAATGGTTTTACAATCTTATTTTGTCCTTTAAAAAATTGCTTTGCAGTTTAAATTTTAAAGTCAGTTAAATTTTTAACTCAGTGCTACATCCACAACTGGGAGAGAATGTTTTGGGATCAAGGCACAAGTCATTCATCTCAGGTAACATTTCTTGCAAATTACTTAAACTTAAATACAAAACATTTTCAGAATATTTATAGAATGATTCTATACGTTTGCCCCTCAAATCAGAACATAACATCCCTTAACATATTAAGTGAATATCTTAATATTACCAACTTAAACATGCACTGTGGAGAGCTGAAATCTTAATTGGTCTTACTATGAATATGAGTCTTATAAAATAAGAATAGCTGTGCATCATCATTTGTTCAGTACTTGAGACTAAAATCAAACTTTTCAGATCAAATAAAACACAAAAAAAATGTAACCAGGCATTCAATATTCAAGCAGCATTTATAAAATGTATTTGTGTCTGTTATCCCAACCTGTCTAAAATGACTCCGTGTTTCACGATGTAAAGCCAGACAGATAGCTTGCAGAAGAGTTTCTGCCTGCATACATATATTTTTGCAAAACTCTATCCTCTTGAGATTTGCTTTTCATAGTCTGTTCCTCAAATCTCCCAGGTTTACCTGCTCAATAAATCTCTGAAGAATTTGCCCTCTCTTCCCCTTTCTATACATACTCTACCACATCTGTTGATGATGGTATGCTGATATATAGCCTAGAAACCTGGATTTATATGATTTGATTATGGTCTGCATACTAATAAATCTATGGAGCTTTTTATTACTTCTCTGTGAAAGACACTATTTATTAAATAAATAAATATAGAGAAAGTTAGATGGAAAATGAAATGTTGTATTTCAGGACTAAAATGAAAGCAAAAATCTGTTTCCTGTTTGTTTGCTTCACTTACGTTACATGCAATCACTATTCTTCCCTATTAGTCTGTGCTTTGACCTCAGGGTTTTAAAGCTTCCTTGGCTTTTAACTGGATGGCTTCTTTATTCTTCATTTATCTTATACCTGTTAAAATTGTCTATTTTTCCCTCAGAATACTGTTGTTAATCATACTGGAGAGAAAAATTCTGGCAAAAGCTAAATATTTGATCATACCCTCTCTTTCTTTGATGCAGAAGCAGGAAGTATTCTTAAGGAGTATTCAGAGCTTTTAAAATACATCATCAAGTAACAGATACATTCACCTCAATATCTTCACAAAACTGGAGTGATTTAGATATTTCAAAAAATATTGGGACTACAATCTCATATGTAAACTGCACCTTGTGTTTGATTTACATCCATTAGCAATGGTATTTTTCTTTAGTCCTCTCATTTCCTGAAAATAACATTACTATGTCTCTTGTTTGCCTATTTTTGCCTGCTGTTGTTTCTTCTACTTTAAGGTTGTCTGTTAGAATATATAGCCTTGTCTTGTAGAGCTAAGTAATTACATTCAGATGTTGAATGCTATAGAAAGCTACAACATGCAATAAGCATCTTTTTGTTGTATTCCATCATTGGAGCAGTAGATTTACAATCAAGATCTCAGCACCTTTAACCAAAAACAAACCAGGGAATCATCTTGCTTGGGAGACATAATTATTTTTATTCTCCTAATTTTATTTTGTGGAAGAAAAATACTTCTTTTTATTAAGCAGTGTCTCTCAGCACACAATCAACCATGACTGCGTACCAAGAAAGAATGAAATCCTCATGGTGTTCACAGCTTTGTAACTGGCAAGTATGTAACTTCTGCTTTCTTCCTGGGTCTGGATTCTGAATTGGAAAAGAGATTATCAAGGGAGAAAAGGATGGAGAGAGAGAACAGGAATTGTAACTGCCTAGTTCTCAGATGTGCCAAGTCTGACAAGAGACGGTTTTCTGAATATTGTGTTACTGAAGACATAGATTCAGTTGATTTTTAGTCAATATACTGCATTTTATGCCTACAGACAGAAATAGACTTTTTTCAGCCTTTGTAATTTCTTCCATTATTGAATATCTCAATACATCACACAAAAGCAGGGCTACTTGCTGATGACATAGAGGGAGGGAGCTGCAGCAGCCATTTGGAGATTAAATTTCAGAGAGCAGTTGCACAGGGATGGGAAAATTCACAAAAGTTCAGATGTACACCTATTGTAAAACAGTAGAGATGTGGTCATGTGACATTCATAGGCCCAGTATCCAATCTTCAAAATTCATATAAAAGAGGGGGAACATAAAAATCTTCCTACTACAATTGAAAAATAAGGAAGGAGGAATATTAACTCTGTGAAGCTGGATAGGACTGTTTTAGAGATTTTTTTTATTTTAAAACTTATATTATTATATAGATTATGTAAGTCTATATAAATATTATATAGAATTAGAAAACAGACAAACAAATAGATAACTGCAGATAAAACTGTAAGAAAGCTTGCATGCAACTTTGTGAGTGGAAAGTGAACTTGTTTTGTATGGTTGGTTTTTAATTTTTTTTTTCCATGATACAGATATGTATGTATGTATGTGCCTAACAGTATGAATTTGTAAAGCTTTGTGGAGAACAAAATTATTTCATTTTTCCAAAAGAGGAAGATAAAATAATTATGAAAATTGTCAGATAGATGGAATAAGGGACTCAGGATATTGATGTGTCGGTGGAACATGGAATTACTCTAGCAACATGTATAAATCAAGGCTTGGGGCAACTTCAGGTAAAAATCCAATTTTTGGATCACTTTCAAGCCTACTCAGTCTTTGATATTTTTAATGAGGCTGATGCTTATGAAAGGTGTCTGCTATATCCTGCTTATGAAGTGGACATTTCTCCATTAAAAGTGAGAGTGACATTATCAGGTCAATTCACAGACTACCACACAACTACAAGTGAAAACTGCTTTCATTTGATTCTGTAAGTTTAAAAGCCCTGGTAACCTAAAGACCCACAGTATTGCTACCTACTAATTCCCTGATTCTTAAAATTAGTTAAACTAGATGTTTTTAATAGAAACATAGAATCATAGAATGGTTTTATTTGGAGGTGACCTTAAAGGTCATCTAGTCTAACCTCCCAGCCATGGACAGGAATATATTTCACTATATCAGGTTGCATTCAGTCTGACTTTGAACACTACTAGTGATTAGGCATCCACAACTTCTCTGGTGACCTGTTCTGGTGTCTCACCATCCTCACCATAAAACATTTTCTTCTTAATATCCAATCTAAACTGACCCTTTTTTTAGTTTAAAACAATTGCCCCTTATTCTGTCACTATAGGCCTTGGTAAAACCTCTCCATCTTTCTTATAAGACCCTGTTATACTCTGAAAGACTACAATGAGATCTCCCTGGAGCTTTCTCTTCTGCAAGCTGAACAATCCCAGCTCTCTCATCTTATCTTCCAAGCAGAGGTGCTCCAGCCCTCTGATCATCTTTGTGGTCCTACTCTGGACCAACTCAAACAACTCTACATCTTTCTTGTGCTGGGGACCTCAGAGCACAAGAGGTTACTTCTGGTAGAGAATAATGAGAGCAGAATAGACCAGGAAAATCACCTCCCTTGACCTGCTGGCCATGCTTCTTTTGATGCAGACCAGGATACAGTTGGCTTTCTGGGCTGTGAGTGTACATTCCTGGCTTATATCCAATTTTGCATCAAGCGGTATCCCCAAGTTCTTCTCCACAGGTCTGCTCTCAATCAGTTCAGCCTCCAGTCTGTACTCATACTGGGGTTTCCCCTGATCCAGGTGCAGGATCTTGCACTTGGCCTTGTTGAATTTCATAAGGTTTATATGTGCCTTATCCTCATCTGTCAAGGTTCCTCCAGATAGCATCCCATCCCTCAGGCATGTCAATTGTGCCAATCAGCTTGATGTCAGCTGCAAGCTTGCTGAGTGTACACTAGATTCCATTGTCTATGTCATTGATGAAGATATTAAATAATATTGTGCCGCGATTGAGAGACGGGACTCCGCTTGATGCAA
>BJBW01008065.1:0-21385 GCA_004320125.1 Scolopax mira
GAGCGTTCCTGACTCCAGATCCGGAATCCAGCTCCTGTCTATCACTGAGTCCAGCTCCCACCTAGGACTTTCCACTGTGTTTGCTGGTGACATGGTGATCACCCTGGGAGTTTGAAATAGTTTTGTATACATTGTATATATTTTTATATTTTTTTTCTTTCCTTTTTTTTCCCCCTGTCTTTTTCTTCTTCTTCTTCAATTATTTATTTATATTTTCATTAAAGTAGTTTAGTTTTTACTGAACTCCTAAGGTTTTTTTCCCTTTCCCTCTTCCTCTCCTCTCTTTTTCCTTAGAGGGTAGGGAGGATCCATCTGTCATTCTGGTTGGTCAATTTGGTCTAAACCACAACAGGCAGCACTCTAGTTGTCTGTAAGAAGACTGTCAAAGGTAGTCTCCTGTTGTCCCATTTGACAAGGAAACAGGATTGATTTTCCTTCAAGTTCTCTGACTCTTACAGAAATATTTGCAAGGAGCACAATCTGCTTACAGACGGTAAAACAGGTTTAATCTCCCAAGTGAACACTTTGACTGTTCAACCAGATCTAACTGCAGTTTTCAAAAGATCAGCAGCTCTGCAGTGTAGCATTGCAGTCTTACACTGCAGTCTCCAAAGTCTGCATTGAGAAGTGATGACCGTGCACTGCAGTGCAATGCTCTCCTACCACAGTACTGCAGTCTGTGCAGGCTAAGTAAAGGACAGCAACCAAACAAGAGCTTCTAGCAGAGCTCAGTATCCCATTTGGATATTACCTTGCTGAAGCAGACCTTAGTTGTTTTAATGCAAAACTTGAAGTGGAATGCCACTGCTGTGATTTCAATTTTGACAAATTGAAATCCAGTTTAAGGATTAACTCTAACATGCCATTGGAACTATACGAAGTTCTGTACTGTATTTAGCTCCACATTTTCCTTTTTCTCTGATGGAGAGAAGTTCCTGGCAAATCTTTTCAGCAGTGAATAACTTTCCAGGTGATACTGGAGGCACAGCAAACAGCGTATGGATTTGCGTGACCCATGTCAGCAGCTGGACTTGGGCATCAAAATAGATTTACAATGGAACATCTGGCAGCCACAAACAATGTCTCACTTTGACTCTCTCCTTCTTCTCCTTGTTTACGTCCTGTTCACCTTTACAATACACCATTTCTATGTCAGCTAGCAAAAAATTGTGCTCTGGGAGGCCAGTCTGATGGCATATAGTTCAGACTGCAGAAGCAGACCCAGGAGGCTGTAGTCATTCCTTGCCTAACAATTTGTTAAGAGGGATTTCACTGACACTGAAAAAATTATTCACATAGAGCAGATAAGGGATAATAAAGAAACACAAATAAATAAATATCTATCATGGTTTGAGGTACAACAGAACTAACTTTCAGTGTCTGCCAGTAGGAGCTTGATGGAGTTTTTAATATATTGTATCCATTTTATTTATTATTAATATTTCATTAAAGTAGTTTAGTTCCTTCTAAACTTGTAAATCGCTTTATCTCTCCTCTTGGAGTGAGAGGTGGGGGGAGAATATGTGTTGCTCATCATTGGCCAATTTGGCATAACCATGACAATATCCCAAAGCATAAGAGACTTTGCAAGATATATGAATATTGTTGAAAGTCCTATCTGTTCTTGATTGGAAAAACCTGAATACACAGACACAAGCATGAAAAGACTTGAAAGAAATACTGGCATATACAATCAGATGAACTTGCCTAAACCCTCTTTCCTGCATTGCAGGAAAAACAGACTCACTGAAGTGCTTCATCCTCCATTAAAGTCTGTGCAATTACCACATTTATTAATGCATATTGTTTGATTCTAATGGTATTCCTCTGTCCTGAGGAAAATAATGGGGCAGCTTGTGCTGGACATCATCTACAAGCACATTGAAGATCAAGAAGTTATATACCAAGTTATTGGTATTGGTCAAAAAAAAAGGGTAAATCATGTTTGACCAATCTGATAGCATTGTATGATGTTGTAACTGGATGGTTAGATGAAAGGAGAGCAGCAGATATCATCTACCTCAACTTCAGAAAGGCTTTTGAAATTGTCTTCCATAACATCCTCATTAGAAGATTAAGAAAGTATGGGATTGATGAGGGGGCAGTCAGGTGGACTGAGTCCTGGTTGTGTGACAGGACTTAGAGGGTTCTAATTAATGGAGTGGAGCCAAGTTGGAGGCCTGTGACGAGTGGTGTCCCTCAGGGGTCAATACTTGGCCCAGTCCTGGTCAACATATTCATAAATGACCTGGGCGAGGGGACAGAGTATATCCTCAGCAAGTTTGCTGATGATAACAAATTAGGAGGACTGGCTGATACTCAGAGGACTGTGCCACCATCCTGTGTGACCTGAACAGGCTGGAGAGCTGGGTGGAGAAAAACTTAATGAGGTTCAACAAAGACAAATGCAGGATCCTTCACCTGGGGAGGAAGAACCCCAGGCACCAATACAGGTTAGGGATGGATCTTCAGGAAAGCACTACTGAGGAGAAGGATCTAGGAGTCCTGGTAGATAGCACACTTTCCATGTGCCAGCAACGTGCCCTTGTTGCCAAGAGGGCCAATGGAATCCTGGGACGCACAGGGACAAGTGTGACCAGTAGGTTGAGGGAGGTCATTCTTCCTCTCTACACTGGTGAGGCCACAACTGGAATACTGCATCCAGTTCTGGGTCCCCAAGTTCAAGACGGACAGGGAACTACTGGAGAGAGTCTAGCATAGAGCAACCAAGATGATTAAGGGATTGGAGCACCTCCTTTACAAGGAAAGGCTGAGAGAGCTGGGACTCTTTAACCTGAACAAGTGAAGGCTGAGGGAAGACCTTATTTATGTTTATAAGTATCTGAAGGATGGGTTAAAGGATGTTGGAGGTGGAGTCTTTTCAGTGGTTTCCAGTGATAGGACAAGGGGCAACAGGCTCAAGCTGGAACATAGGAAGTTCCATTCAAATATGAGGAAAAACTTCCTTATGGTGAGGGTGACAGAGCACTGGAACAGGCTGTCCAGGGAGGTCATGGAGTCCCCTTCTCTGAGATCTTCAAGACCCACCTGGATGCAATCCTGAGTGATGTGCTTTAGGCATTCCTGCTTTAGCAGGGGAGTTGGACTAGATGATCTCTAGAGATTCCTTCCAACTCTGACAATTCCATGATTCCTTGATTTAAAAGAGAATCAAGAGGTATAGAACCAAAGAAAACTCAAAGTACATTCTAAACACCTTCTTGCCGTGCTATTTACTTACAGTCAAAGAGAAGTACTCTCCCCTGCAACACAGGGCAGAGACATTTCCTTTGTCTGGACATCTATAGTTAAAGAGTTTGCATCTTTGAAGAAAAATATTCATGCTTGGCATTCATTCTTGGTTTGTAATGCTGAGTTGTGTCTGGTAACAACATGCACGGGAGTAGTCAGGTACTTTCAGGAAATACCACATAACAGATTGATTTATCTTACAATAACTTTTGGTATTTCAGTACCTCAAACTAGTACTATTTCTGGAGTCATTCGGTATTCTCAGAACATAAGGATTTGGTAAGCTGAACACTTGTAAAATGGGAAAAGAAGAATGTTCTTAAAGTCATGTGCAGAGATGGCTCTGGGTAGGAACTCACTGGGTTTCTTCAAACCACAGGACCGGCTTCTGCAAGCTGCAAGAAATGTTCTTTTTATTTAACTTGATAAACATTTATTTTAGCCAAAGTTCTATTTTTTTACTTCAGTTTCACAGCACTGGAAATCCAGATGTATTTTTGTTTCCTTTCTCATTTTCTGGTATGGATGTTTTCCTCCATAGGTTTTATTGTGTTTATCTTTGACTTGAGAAAGATAGAAGCTTACCTTAAGCCTCCTCTTCTGGCATTTGCTCTGCCTTTCATGACTCCAGCTGTGCTACTCTGGCTAACCTGTGAGCCTGCTAGACTGGATTTTAACTCTTCTATTATCAGGTTTGCTGAGACACTAGATATAGCACAGACGGGGAAGTCATGTATAAGAAAACCAAAAATCAGAAGTTATGTTAGTTGTTGTGACACTTCTATCTCAACCTTCCAATTGTCTAACAGATTTTGTAGTTGTTGCTAACAACTACAAAATCTGATTTGTTTTTGTGCTTACATCTTCTGATTACAGCACTGACAGGAAAAGAACATCTCCAAAAGAATAGTTCGCAGTGTCATGCACAGCTGCCACAGACCAGAATAACAATACCTCTGTTACAGAAGCAGTTACCAGATCACTTCATTGTTTTCTATTATACTCCGAACCATAGTCAGAAACAAAGCTTCTTTCATGCCATGATGTGACTCATGCCTAATAATCCATTCCTGAAAAAACAATTTTCCATAAGGAAAGTTCAACCCCTCAGACCCAAGACACACATCCTGATGTCTCCTCATTTTCCTACAAACCCCTCCTTTAAAACTTTCCACAGGCTACAGAAATAATGTCATAATAACTCTCTAATATGCTGATAAAAATTGCTGACTACCTCCTGTGATGCCACATGCATCTGCACCTATCATTCTTGTGTGACCTTAAAATACAATTATGTCTTTCTCTTTGACACAAGTACCTTTTGCCATTTCTGCAATGACACAAGATTCACCATCTGGTAGCACTAGGTGCTACAAGAATACCAATCAATTATGCAACCCATTCTTGATCTTTTGGCCAAAATTCACCCCAGAATGATGTCAGCAAGACACAGGCATAAATGTACTGCTGATGCATTGAGGAAAGCTGTACTGTTTCTGCTTGATGTTTAGCTACAAGACTGGTTCCTACAGATGCAAGACATTTCAGCAAAAGACCAGTCAAAAGCCCATTCAGAGGACAGGAAAAGATTTTTCATAAGTAGTATGCAGAACAGGGTTCTGCAAACATTTTATCAAGAAGACCTATGACAACGGCAGGTTAAAAAACCAACCAAACAAATTTTATATGGAGTTTATAAGGACCATAACTTGTTAGAATGTCCAAGTCTTATTGCGTGCACTTGCCACACTGGGAAACACCCTTCTGGCTACTTTTCTTCTGCACGGAAAAGCAATCACATGGTGACAGGAGCACAAAGAACTGGTTTACAATGCTTGTGGTAGCACCCCAAGATCTGAATTTTAGCCCAGGAAAGTGAAAGTGTCACAAGAAATGTATGCAGTATTAGAGAAAGGATCAGAAACACATCCAAGAAGTACAGCCTGATAATAATGAAGAAGAATCAGTGTTACCTTTATGGCAGATAGGGTACCATATCTCCTGATGTCCCTAAAAGCAGCCCTGCCTGTCACTTTCTCTGAGGGTCCCATTCTTTTCCTGTGATAGAGATCATGTTGTCCATAGGCACTGCTCCCAGGTACTACCATGGAAAAGTGTGGGACCTGTCCTGGGATCTTCACTGACACACTGTTTCCAGCTCTTGGCATTTACCAGAAGTGCAAGCCATGCAGCACTTGCAGCACCATAAGTGCAAGCCATGAGGCACATAAGAGCCTCCTCTGAATACACCCAGAGGAGCATTCAAGATCAATATGATGCAAAGTCTGCTGATTGCTGAACCGGGATATTCAGAGCAGTAGGATGACTGAGGAAAAGCTGTCATTCACATAAGGATACCAGGAGCTGATTGTCCCCCTGTGAAACACTGCCTATTGTTTACTACCCATGAGGGCTGACTCATCAATCCAACATCTTCTGCACCCAGAGCTACAGATGACCTAGTTGGGGATTTTTGCCATCAGGCAGAAGCATTCAGATCATGATTATTCTGACCTGTTTTGATTGTCTTGTAAATATAAACTAAATTGCAGCACTCATTGCTGATTCGTCCTCAAGACTATGATAGGAGATTAAAGAGGTGCAGCTGTAGATGTTGGCAGACCTGGACAGAACAGGTAGCTCCTTTCCAAGGTTTTCCTCTCCAGCACAAGTACCAGAAAGCTGATTCTTGCACTCCACCTCATGAAGGTCCAGCTTCACACCAGAGAGTCCTTATGCTTCACAGCCTTCGTTCCAGATCTGCAATGTGTTAGAGGAAAGACTGTCTAATAATGGTCATGCCTTTGTGCTCTCTGTCAGAAGAGACAGATATTCTTTGGTTTCCTATTCTTTTAACATTCAAGTCCGAGACAAGATGCCTTCAGTTCTAGTCCAGGAGTAAGATTTCTTTAGCACTAGAGACATATGCATCACCAGTTGTCTTTTGGCTGTTGTGGTTTATGTGCCTGTACAGAGGTGCTGGGAATATTTCAGGGAATATAGCCAGACCTGAGGAGCACAGTCACAGCTGAGACAAATAAACAGCAAGCACAATATCCTCCACAATACAGATAGTTCTGGGCTGCTCCCTTAAAGTAACTCCCTGCAACAGAAGAACTGTTTAAAGGAAAACACATCAAGGTTAAAAGGCCTGGATATATGGCATACAGTATTCTGTGTCTTCGATAAGAAGATCAGAAATGGCACTGTTCCCAGAAATCTTCCTGCAGGTATAAGAACAGGCTGCCTGAGCTGGAGACACTGATACCACCTTCCGAAAAGGCTTAGTAGGGCAAGAGATGTCAAAATGGGGCTGTTGTCGCAATAGATTCATATGGACTGGGGGAAATGGCAAACCCTCTTGCTGTTAGGAAGGCTTGTGTAATGTCAAATCTGCAAATTAGGCTATTACATTGAGGCAAAACATGTAGCTACAAATTATGGGGAAGAGCTGATTAAATCAGCAGAGGAGTCATTTGATCTCTCTAGCAGACTTTCCATTGTTCCTAGCTTTTGACATGTGCTAGGAGATATGACCATTGATTTAATAATCATTTGGGCCCTGTGAGAAAAGGAATATAAGCCGCTTTTCCTCTGCAGTTGAGTAATATTGGTCACTTAAGAATGTGATATTAGAGTTTCACCATATCACAAGGTTGAGAAATGCATTTTCCTGATCAGTCTCAGTTCTCAGACCAGAGAGAAAATGTCTGTATTTTCTACCTTACTTCCCTCTTTCTGCAATTGATAAGCAGAAGAGAAAAAGAAATGGAAGCTGTAAAAAGGAAATCTTTGTGCAGATCTCTTTATTATCACTCTACAATTATTTATTCAATATTAAATCTCACCCAGGGTTCATCCTGGACCAACTTTCAACAATCAAGCTGGCAACTAGCTGTAAAGCTGATTAGCCCCACTCTCATATTTGCTCAAGCACATCTATGTGATATGTGTGTGTATAACTGGAAGATTCCACACACAGATCAAGCACATACAAAGCCTGCAGAAGCCATGTGGTAAATCTGCCTATGCCTTAGTATGTGTAGAAAGATAAGTTGTATACTGTACAATTTTTTTTTTCCTGCCCCAGCAATTCAAAGTATCCACCATAGAAAGTGAATCAAAAGACACTAAAGGGTAAACAAAGATGATTTCCAGTGTTCCTAGTGGGATCTAGGGACCTAGAACATCTCTCTTATGAGGAAAGGCTGAGGGACTGGAGTCTTTTTAGACTGGAGAAGACTGAGGGGGGATCTGATCAATGCCTATCAACTTAAAGGGTGGGTGTCAAGAGATGGGGCCAGTCTTTATTCAGTGATGCTTACTGACAGGACAATAAGAGAAAAAACTTCTTTATGGTGAGAGTAACAGAGCACTGGAAGAGGCTGCCCAGAGAGGTTGTGGAATTCCCTTCTCTGGAGATCTTCAAGACCCGCCTGGATGCAGTCCTCAGTGATGTGCTCTAGGCATTCCTGCTTTAGCAGGGGAGTTGGACTAGATGATCTCTAGAGGTCCCTTCCAACTCTGACAGTTCTGTGATTCTGTGACAAGAGGTAATGGGCACAAATGGGAACATAAAAAGTTCCATCTAAACTTTGAGGGTTGCAGAACACCAAAACAGGCTGCCCAGAGAGGTGGTGGAGTCTCCATTTCTGAAGACATTCAAAACCCACCTAGATGTGTTCCTGTGCAACCTGCTTTAGATGGACCTGCTTTGGCAGGGGGGTTGGACAAGGTGATCTCTGAAGGTCCCTTCCAACCCCACATCTTTCTGTGATTCTATGATTCTGTGATTTCTAAGCAGGAAATAAAAAAAATGAAAGAAGTTCATTTAAGGAATGTAAAGTAATAAACAATGACCAATTGTTCATTGTTTCATGAAGTTTATTAAGCAGACAAATATCTCTTCAAAGAAAAGAGAGACAAAGTTTTGCTCTGATTTCTCTATTCAGGATTGAAATTCTACAAACTGGGGACTAGCTCTTACTGTGTGAATGGATGTTTCCAGAGAGGAGAGCGTTCTCTCATCCAACATCCTTGGAGCTTCTGTGATAAACTAAGTCCCAGCAATGACATTTTAGACCATATGACTGTGATAAGCTATGTTGGTACATATCTCTTGTGGTCCTCAAAGCTAGGCACAACTTTTTGTTTTAACCCTTTGTTTTAAAAAATGTAACAGAAGCGATACTATTAACAACTATGCCATTATAGAGTGATTTGAGGCAACAAATATTTTTTTATAATTCAGTGCTGACTGAAGTGCATTCTCATACAGTCTGTCAAGGAGTTGAGTGACTAACACACTGCATTGGGGTGTAAGATGTCTGGTCTGCAGTCCAAATTCAGCTACTAATCTCTTGCATGGTCTTATGCAGCCATTCAGTCTCCAGTTCTCCTCAGGGCTCTTCCTAGCCCTTTTGAATTTACATGTGAATCTTTCCAGGAGCAGGGAAAGGTGATAAGCCTGTGCACGTTTAGCACAAGGGAGGGCATCCATTTCTTAGTCCAGATTTGCAACTGCTGAGGTAGCATAGTGCTTAATATATGGATATGGATATGGATATGGATATGGATATTGATATGGATAAATATGCAAAGAGAAAATGTCCAGGGCGAAAAATTCTACTTCTGAGTGTAATATCAAGAGCAGGTGTTTCAGTTATGCTTTTGTAACTTTCCCTTTTTAATCATTATGCTTCAAAATCTCAGCTAGTCAAAACAGCAGATTGCTTTTAAAATGTCACCCAAGTTATTTTAACTAAAAGAATCTGCCAGACACTGAAAACTGTATTACTAGAAAATCAAAATCATTAATTTGACATTAAAGTAACCTTTAAAAATCCTTCCTCAAACACAAACCTATCCTTTTTACCCAAGCAGTAAGAAACCTACTTTGCATGGGTACATGTTAGAGTTGGTGTTTCTCATCAGCTATAAGGAGCGTAGGGCAAAGGTACCAAGCACCTTTAACCTTCAAAGACAGCTGGTTCAGACATATCTGACAAGATAGGGTCTTTCAAATCAGGAAGAATTTATTTTATTTTTCTGGAATTTTTATTGAATATATAACCACAAATGCCAGGTAGAGGCAAGAGTGGGGATCTACTGATAGACTTTGAGCCAGGCCTCCCAAGAAATGGAAGTAGATGAAAGGCTCACTATTTGTGAGCTCCCTGTCCCCAAACCAAAGTGGAACTAAAGTTCTGAGTCCATCCATGCTGTGAAAATCCACACCCAAAGTCAGGGAATCTGTGTTGCTCTGGGAGCGAACCTATTTTATCCCCTATGGACCAACGCTCACCCCAAACAAAACATAGGATCAGAATGAACTTGAGTCCTGAATGTCCCCAACACAAAGGACAATTAAGCAATTTTTCTGGTTTATTTCACTCTAGTAATTCCTGGGTGGAAACCCAATGAAACAAACTATACAAGGTACAAATGGAAAACACATGCATTAATTCACCCAATTCAGCAGTGTCCAACTTAGCAAAACATGACCCAGGAAATTTGGCAAGGGACCAAGAAAGTACGCAACAATACACTCTACACTGTTTCTTAAAGTGTTTCTAACTCTATATTCTTCTGTACTTTGAAAATGCCTTTCCCATTGGTCATGATACAAAGGCTACTGAATAGCCCTATATTCTCATTATTCCCTATCAAGTGTGGATAAAGTACAGGTCACAAACACACACACTTTCAATGAATTGTGAATGCTGCCCAAGGGACCCTTAGGATCAGAAACATTTCTTTCTCAGATCAATACCTTAAAAGCTTGCAAGCATATTTTGGCAGAAGTGGTTCCCCAGCATCTGTGATATCTTCTTGGAAACACTGGTTGCTGTGCTTCAGAGTTGTTCAAGAATTAAGCTCAAGGCCAATAATTACCATCTCTCAATCACAGAAGAGCTCCAAGGAAAACCACACAATGTTCCCTACAGAAATCTTAACACACAGGACAGAGATTGCAATCTAACACTACAAAACCTATTCAAAACCTAGTCTGAGGCAGTCATTATCAATGCCATTTTACAGATGGGTAAAAAACAGTTTTGGTACATGGCTAGAACCTATCCCCACCTTGCCCACTACCATAATTGCACCTGTGCAGTCTCAATGCATTGCAGTCTCAATGCATTGTAGTGTCAATGCACCCTAGGTCAGGCAGTTTCAAGAGCCACAGAACAGAGTCTAGAGCTTTCTATGTCATTTCTCCTCATAGCTGCCACCGTTCCATCCTTCAACATCCCTCACCTCCCTCTCATTTCTCCTTTCTCCTTCTTGAGTGGACTAGAGGCAGTGTGTGCCATAGCTGACACGGAGCTGTTGGAGCACTGGCTGGTGCTGCTCTATGCAAACAGGATTATTGGCCAGATGGCTGCTGCCTGCAAGGAGAACTGAGTCTAGCATGTCTTTCACTGAGCCAGGGGCATTGTGTTTGGAATTCTTTCCTCTCAGAGATCTCTGTATCTCAGTCAGTTTCAATTTCATTTGGCAAACTTTTAAAATTTTGTGTGAGAAGGAACAGAAGAAGAAATGTTGAAAAATAGCTGGGTAGGAAGTAGCAGTTATGTTAGGCTATTTTTTTTTTAAGAAATGGGATAAAACTATAACTCTACAGCAAATGGAATAATATAGGAGTTGAAGAAAAGCCAGACTAAATATGTCTGTCTCCTTTGATTTCTGATCTGGGAAAGGTGGGTATTTCTAAATTACTCTCCCAGAAATGAGTTAGAACCAGCTGTTGTGTTGTGTAGAGGCTCTGGCTATGCCTTTCCTCTCAGGAAAATGTAGGGCAAGATAAGGGCAGGGTCAGATCTCTGCCAGACTTGTTAGTACTGACTGATTATTACACAGTGTAAACTGTCAGGACTGAAATTAATTAAAGAATAGCACTTCTGGAAGAATGGTGTGCTGGCATGGTATTGAAGACAGAGAAAGCAATTGTTTTGTTAAAGTAATGCAAGAAAAGGCCAGGTAAGAAAAAATATTGGCCAACAGCAAGAGACTGAAGAACCTGTCTTTCAAATTGTAGGGCTAAAACTACAATAAGTCAATACAGAATAACAGAGGTTTAGGATACTTGGAGACAGAGAGTGTTGGCAGCAGAGGGAGAGACCATGGAAGATTCCAAATTAACTTTTGATAAACCAATGATAATCTTTATTCTGTGGAAGCCTTGTGTATCAGTGACATGTTTATGATGAGGAGAACAAGGCATTGCCATTTTGAAAATGACCTCAAATTCTGAAAAAATTGAGACAGAAAGGTATCCAGATATCATAAGACAGGAAACCATGCAAGGTTGTTTGCTACAATAGACGCTGCAGACTGACACTATGCTGCCAGAGGAGGCAGAAACTGGCAGAATCTCATCTCCCTACAAGCATCGTTGGGCACTCATAAATAGATTATCACTAAAAACTACAGCAGAGAGACTGTACAGTATCACAAGATGAATGGATATGAGCCTGAAGGTAAATGGCATATTTATTCATTTATGTTGAAAAAAAGCAGACCAGGCAATGAGCAGAAGACTGCCAAAATCAGTGACTGGGAAAAGGGGAGCATTCAATAACAGGTAAGCAGGTAAGACTCTAGGGCTCACAGTAATTGTTTTGTTGCAAATAAGTACATTAATTAAGTATCTGAATAAAGAAAAATTTGGAATAGAGAGCTGGAAAAGTACCGCTATTAGAGTAAAGTGTCCTTTATCTCATCAATTCTGTACTTTTTTTTGGAGGGACAGAAGAAAGAAAGGTTTTCAAGAGAGTAACTCACCAGAACGTAGCTATAAAAACAGAAGTAGTGTCTGGGAAACAGCTGTTAATCAAACATGACACCAGGACTGATGCATGAGGACACAGCTGCTACTGGCCTGAGACATAAGGAAAGAGCTACTACTGATAGCAGTACAACAGTGACTTTAAAGACTGTTGTCAAACCTGGAGATCAGTGGCATGGTAATAATTTGTCCCTGCCATTCTTAGTAACACACCATAAACTTGGTAAGACCTGTGGACCTTGCTGCTGTAGCTCTGTTTTGATTCTCTCAGCTGTGACAGCAATTCCTCCAACTGACCCGGTGTCTAGGCCTGATTTGTTTTCCTTTAACTTCTCATAGTTTTACATAGACAGCAATGACAAGCAGTTACTTTATGTGGGATGAGAGATATACAATAGTAACATGAAGACAAGGTGTTGACAAATACAGGTCTGGTAGGACAGCAGAGGCCTTGAGAAGTAGAGACATGGGTTGTGGAATAGAGGAGCACAGCTGCAAACAACTTGCACATGGTCAACTTGCCCAAAGTGCAGACCTGGAGCTGGACAAAAATGAGTTTATAGTAACAAAGAGATAAGAAACTGCAATGAAGGCAGGTATAGTAAATCTGGTTGTAACATGGAGGTGCAGACCAAGGGGAAAGAGAAAATCCTCTCAACAAATATATAAAAATGATCCCAGGTGGGTCCTAGGGGAAGAAAGGATAAATCATCAACATGAACATCATATTCTTCCTGGTAAAGAACTCCAGATGGTGACAACTCTTGAGAACATCTCCCACCAACAGTGTGAAACCACTGGAACACACGGAAGCTGTGGAAAATCAGCACAGCATCAAGGAAATGGGTGAAATGAAGGAGAGTGTGTGTGTGTGTGTGTTACAATTTCATAACAGTACTCTAGCTGCATTGCTATTCCTTCTTTTTAGTAAAAATTAGATCTGGATTAATACTGAACAGTCTCTTAATATTTCAGTTAAACTAACAATAGAATCCTGGCTTCACTAATAAATAGGATGTGCTTCCTCCTTGACTATAAACAAGATTTTCAGTGTAACACCTTGTTCATTGCATGGACCAATGAACAATACAAGTTCATGGCTTTAAACAGAAGAGTGCCTTTTCTCACCTCAGCTTACAATGGAAAACCAAAATAAAATTCAGACTATCTTTCAGAAAAGCCAGAAACAGCTAAAACTGACAGTATGAAAAGGTGAGAGACACTTAATCCCCAGAATTCACAGGTTCACTTCACAGAACCACAGAATGGTTAAGGTTTAAAGGGATGTCTTGAGATCATTTAGTCCAGCCTGCCTGATGAATAGAGTCAGATAGATTAGATTGCCCAAGACCATATCCTGTTGGGTTTTGAGTATCTCTACAGATGGATACTCCATAACCTCTCTGAGCAACCTGTGCCACTGTTTGACCACCCTCAGAGTAAAGAAAGTTTTTTCATACATTCAGATGGGATTTCCTGGCACTGTTGAGACTGGAAGTTTGGAGCGAGAGATCTCCCTGCACCTGCTGCTTCACCTTTCTACTTACTGGACACATGTTAAGGAGTAAGGTGATGTTTAAAGAGTAAATGCTGAGATACTGTCTAGATCCAAACATACTCATGAAGAATTGATTGCACTGAAAATTCTCCTTTCTGAATGCATTACGACTTCAAGGGTTTTATGTTCCACAAACTTTTCCGGCAAAACTTTTCTCAATAAATTACATCCATAATTGACTGCAAATTGTACCTCAGGGAAAAAAACCAAAACCAACCAACCAAAAAAAAAAAAAAAACCAAAATCCCAACCAAACTTCCAGAAATATATTAGAAATACATTCAGGTTATTTTGGTGGTTTTGTTTTTGTTTTGTTTTGTTTGGGTTTTGGGTTTGTTTTTGTTTTTGTTTTTGTTTTTGTTTTTGTTTTTGTTTTGCGGGGTGGTGTGGTGGTTTTTTTTGTCTTGGGAAGTAGATGGCAGTATTCCAGACAGAATTTTTGTCATGTATTATGTAGTGTGTAATATTGTTCACAACTTCTGGTTTTACTGTCCATTAAAACAAAACAAAAAAAAAAGCACCAGTTTATAGGAAAGTCAGTATCGTACTGTAGTGTCAGTGGTAATGTCCAAATTGTTGGTTGGTTGATGTATGGTTCAACTCACCCATAGATCAAATACAGACTGAAGAGCAATGCCAAAAAACCAAAAGCTTTCCTGAAATGTGTGACTGAAGGAATATAAAATGTAATCCCCACTAAGGTTTCATTTGGAGTACAATTTCCGGTATAGGAACATGACCTTTTTCAAAATACATATGCCACTTCAGGCAAGCAGAAAGAATGCACAGTGATTTACATAACTAGAATTCCCAAGGAAGAATTGAAGGGAGCTATTAACAGTTTCAGACACATAAAAGGCTGCTGTAAAAAGGCAGAGAAAAACTTTTTTTTATGTACAAAGTGGACAGGATAGAAAGCAGAGGAATTAAATAAATTGAAGGAAGGTGTGTTTTAGACACTAAGGAAAGGAAGACAAAGTGTGCTGCGGAGAGTGTTGTGATCATTATATTTAGAAACTTTTAGAGACAGTTTAGACAACAACATGTCAGGCATGTTTAAGGTACAGTTAGTCCTTAGTGGGACATGAAGGGAGATTATAGATCCCTTCGACAACACTTTTCAGTATGATTCAACAATTTCTATTCCAACTTAGTAAATCATTAAATAGAGTTAATCTTTAATGAAAGAATTAAATCCAGTTGACTTCAACAAGACTACTTAAACATTCAGAATTAAGGAAATTAAGATTTGCTGAACCAGGGCCTAGGAAGAATTTAATCAAGCCATGAATTAACACATAAAATCCCAGTAAAAGAAGATAAATCTTCTACCTCATATGGAAATGGATTATTTTTTAAATCTAATTTTTTTTCTTTCTCTTCCTCCTTTTATTTTCTCCCCAGAAACAATGTTCATAGTAGTAATGCAGGCTTTGTAGCTATACATGACATTTCTACAGCCCTTTTTATGTCTCTTATAACTCTATGAGAGTACACAGCATTTTTTTCCAGGTTTTTATAAGAGGATAAGTGGAAAAGTCTCTCAATGATCCTGAAGGCTTTAGAAGGGATAAGAACAGGAAGGGAGAGAGACAGGGTTAAATGCTTGTTCAAGTCTGAGGAATGATATGGTAGGATGGTAACCTGCTCTGCAGAGAGATGAAACTAATGGGTGTTTTCTACCTGAATTTAGTAAGACCTTTAACACTGTCTCCCACAGAACCCTCATAGACAAACTGTTGATGTACAGACTGGATTGAGGAGACAGTGAGGTGGATTGAAAAATAGTTGCATTACCAAGCCAGGAATATGGAGATCAGTGGAACAAGGTCTAGTTGGAGGCCAGTAACTAGCAGTGTATACCCCAAGTGTCAGTATGATCTTCAGTAGTGAACTGAATGATGGGGCACCATGTGCTCTCAGTAAGTATGTTCATGACACAAAATTGAGGAGTATCCAATATGTTAGAGGGCTGTACTGGTATCCAGAGGAATGTCAACAATCTGGAGAAATGGTCTGACAGGAACCTTATGTAGTTTAACAAGGGGAAGTGCACCTTCCTGTTCTGCACCTCGGGATGAACAAACAATTCATACCCCCATATAGGCTGGGGGCCACCTGGCTGGGAATCTTGGTGGAAACAAAGTTGAACATGAGCCAACAATGTGCCCTCAACACAAAGAAGGCTAATGGTGTCCTGGGATGCACTGGAAAGAGTGCTGCCTTCAGGCTGATGGAGAAGATCCTTCTCCTCTCCTTAGCACTGGTGAGGCCACACCTGGAGTGCTGGGTCCAGTTCTGGACTTTCCAGTACAAGAGAGATATGGATCTACTGGAGAGAGTCAAGAAAAGGGCCACTAAGATGACTAAGGGACTGTGGCATTTCTCATGTAAGGGAAGGCTGAGGGAGCTGGGACTGCTCAGCCTGGAGAAAAGAAAGCTCAGGGAAAATCTCATCAATCTATATACAAGTACCTGAAGGGAGGCTGCAAAGATGACGGAGCCAGACTCATCTTGGTGGTACCCAGAGACAGGATCAGAGGCAGTGGGCACACTTGTTATGATTGTAACAATTTTTGTTACAAGTTTTAACAATTTTTTGTTACAATACTTGCCCCATAACATTTGAGTGGCAAATCACACATCTAGCGGTACTACAGAGCTGTGCCTTTTCTGTGTGCGCTTTCTGCAGTCCCTCCTAGGGACTGCAAGACTCCTGGGCTGTCAAGTGACTGCAGCTAATGACAGTACTTCAACTTTGTGGCTCTTCAACACAAGTACTTCTGCATCACCAAAACACAGTTTCATTTTGCCAGCAAGCAGTGTGACAGCTGCTCCATTTACAGCCATCAATGAGGACTGCACATTTGAAGCAGATTTATTAAAGTACACAAAGACCTTGTTAACCTGGTATTTTGCAGAAGAATAGCATCTTTTATTCAATATAACTCCCCTCCATTCTGGATGCAAGCTATAGTGATTTCCTAGGGAAGATGTAGATAGCAGCTGTACTACTCATGGAAAAATGTACTCTATCGCATGCCAACTACATGAATGAGACATGATGATAAAAAAAGAGCAGAACTAGGCTTCTGTTTGTTAGCGTTATTGAGGTTTAAGGTAGGAACATTTATCTGTGTTTCTGTAGAGTTCTATTTGCACTATGAAGGTCAATAGAAGTTGTATTGACTTGGAGAATGTTTTTTAAAAAGTTAAGTATTGCCTTAATAATTCTCAGAAAACCTGGGAAAGGTGCATCTCAGTTTCTTCTTCACTTTTCCTGCATATATGGTTGAACATACTTCTCCCAGAGCTGACATACCTGTTGGCTCCTTCAGAAGATATTTTGCCTCAAGTATGAATGACAGCATGTTCAGTTGTATAGTGTGCACTCACTGTACCTTCTTCATGACTGGCTGAATTGTGGGATGCAGATATTATAAAGCAAACCCAGCATAGAATGAAACAGACAACAATCGACTGACTTAATTTGTAGCTCCAATATAGGCGTGCTGTTGCCAACAAAGATGATGTCTTGACGTTTCTCTAGCAGAGCAAATCTAGTCCTCTGGGATGAGAAGAAGAGATTTGTTTGTCTACATGCTAGCAGAAGCTAGGAGCCCATAGGTAGTATCTGTTTATTATTTGGTTTTGAATGATGCAGTAAAAATCATGAACTGCTATCTACTCTTTGGGGTAGTGTGGAGTGGAAGACCCAGTTTTATTTCAGACTTGCATTCAGTCTAAGTTGCCCTTCCCTGAAAGACCTTTTGAAGACATTGGAAATGTCAGTAACACCAAGTTAATTTCTCCATCACTGTGCCAAACAGCCGCTCAAGGAACATGAAACATGAACTTCCACAGTTTAATTAGACTCAACAAATATGTCTTTTTTTCCTCCAACTATCCAGCATTTGAAGTTAGCAAAAAGAAATTGACGTTAACAGACACTGGACTTCTGTGCATAACCCTGACAATGGAATGTGGTAAAAAGGTCTGAGGATATTTTCTGTGTCTAAACTGTTAGGTAGGGGAAGGTAGAAAGAAATAAGAATTCTTTCCAGTCCAGCAGATTTCACTCTTTACAACAGCACATTTGTATTCTGTGTGGGAGAATACTTCACTAGCTGCAACATGCAAAGATAAGAGCTTCATCATTTATATTTGTTAATCATTGTTTATATTTGTTAATCTGAACTTTGATCACACTTCCCAGTATTCCAGACACCAAAGAATTGCCAAGCATAAAAAATAAATGTTACCCGCTTCTTTGCACTCAACCTAGATATTAAAAAACAAAACTAAAACCAACCAACCAAACAAAAAAAAAAAAACACACCAAAAAACTGTCAACTATAACAACTACAATCTTTCTTTTTATTTTTAATTTTTTCACCCATATGGAACTCTTTATAAAGTATTTTAACTCCTTAAAACTCTTTAAGCAAGGAACTCTTCCTTTTTATTCCCTAAACATACTAGAAATCATCTTAAAAATGAGATCTAATCCATCTTTCCATTAAATCAGCAGGACTGATGATTGGGATTTAATTTATTTTACACTTGAAAAATAATGTAACTATAACTGTTTCATCATCACTTTCTGCCTGAGATCCTTTTAAAGGTTTCTAGCTTTGAGGGGTAGTGCAATTCTTTATTGTTCCATGCCAATTTGTATTTGATGTTCCCTCGGTCTTTCTTTTAATGTTTCTTGAGGGTAGTGTGAAGGGGAACACAGAAGAGAAAGCAGGAAGGTACTTCAAGAGTCACTGAATCTGACAACAACACTGAAGCTAACAGCTTCTTTCTCATCTGGCAAATCAAGAGGAAGACTCAGAAGCTGGAATTACCCACAATAAAACCAGAAGCAAGGTGTCTGCTTGATGCTTTGTGTAGAAATAACCGTTTAGGAGGATTTTATCAGTAATGCAGTGTCTTCACCAAAATGTAAAGCTTTCAGGTCTTGATGTACTGTATCAGAACTGAACAGTATTTGGTCTCTCACACAGGGAAGGCTGTTTGGGGCTCTCAGTTTGTGTGACACAAAAGGGCAGATTTCGACTATCACTGAGCACTGAGCAGTATAATGGATATTTACCAGGTCTCTCTGAGAAAAGGACATACAAACAAATTAAAAATATAAGTATCAAAACCTTATTGTAAAGGCTTAATTTCTCCAGACAATACCATACAATCCTTCTCTTCCATGGAGATGTTCTTTCTTAAACATCAAGGGTCTCCAGTTCAACAACTGCAATTCTTTCCTCCCAAAAGGAATTTATGCCTGAATGTATGTAAAATAACAGGAGAGCTGCTTCAGTGCCTTAGCTAACAAATACCAATTTTAGACCAAGAAAAATCATAAAAAGAATTTAAGCTTTTAAGGCAATCTTCTTTTGATTCACATTTAGTAATAAAAGATGATCTTGGCTGGCAGCTGGGAGACAGAAGGGACTCTGGATCCAACTAACGATAGAATTCAAGCTCATTCTTTTATTTCTCTGTACTTCCTTCTCCCCACTTCTACAAACACCCAGCTCAACAGTTGATTCCCCTCAGCCAAATAGTAAGCATCTGCACTGCTTACTGTGCCACTAGTTACACCGTTATTCTCAACCCTTTCTATTCTGGGCAGAATTCTATTTCCATCCATCATGTTGTTTCCTGCTTGTTTGTGCCCTTTAAAAACAGTAAGCGTGCCGGGCCTCACCAGACCAAGAAGGAGCCATCCTGGCTGGCTCAACTGTTCCTTTGCAATTCTTTACAAATTTAATATATTTTAAAACTAACAGCCCATCAATAATAGATACAGGGGTCAAGGTTTGAGTTTTTAAGAGAGATCCTGTGCTGCAGAAGGGAAGAACAAGACTGTCTCTCCCCATGCTGCATGGGGAAAAGTCTAAAGTAAGAAATACAAAACAGCACACAGTGAGGTAGCACAACTCCTGCATTAAATCCTTCGCTGTGTACACAGGAATTTCCAAACTCTTTTTTGTTTGTTGGTTAAAAAAAATTATCTTTTGTGTGCAATGCCAGCACAGTCTAGTGCTTTTGACCAGGCTGAGAGCTGGCTTTAAAGCTTGCACCTCTTGCTTCCACCTTCCATATCTTGGCATGAGACCATTTTGGGATGAACATGATCAAATTCACAAAATAACAGCAAGAATGAGGCAGCTGCCTTGTGTCCCTCCAGAGGAAATGAGGGAAAGTACTGAAAAGAGCTCATCCACAGAGAGGGCATGCTCTAGACATACACTGTTAGTCCATCAAGAAACACTTGTTGTGTTACATATTTGACTGCGTTGGAAACTCATAGTGCAGTGGGACAAGTTTTCATAATAACACTAAGGAGAGAACAAAACTAACACCTATTCTTGCAGCAGGTGCCCTTGAGCTCCTCATTTTCTTACTCTGATCTCTCTGAACCTTTCCTTTAATGCCAGTTCAAACATAATGTAGAAGGTAGGAGCAGAGCAGCCACTTCACTTTTTTGTCCCAGCTGGAGACCTAGTTGTATTGTTTATACTGACAGAGAGAAGTCACAGCCTGTCCTAGTCAAGTTGTACACCAAGTGTTCAGCATGCCTGATGGTAAGTTACACTGAATAAAAGAGAGGGAAAACAACCCCATTTGGCTGTTTGTAGCTGGTTCAGATCAAAGCAGAATGAATAAGACTGAAGATGTACATTTCACCTTCTTTTTATTCTCCACCCAATGTATTTTGCAATTTTGCTCCAAACCATGAATGTGAATGGTTTGTCACAAAGTACAATAGGGGAATCTTCAGAATGATGAACACAGACAGCCTGAACACAGAGCAGCTGGAGGAAGACAGCTGAGCTGGCAGAGCAATAATCATGGGAAAACATATGGTTTTAGTCAGGTTCCAGCAATTTAGCACACCAACCTGTATCTTCATTAGTGGCAAACCAGCATGCAGAAGGAGAACCAAAGAACAGTTTTGTGACTGCCTGTTCTAGAAGACTGTGAGGAAAGTAGTGAGATTACATTCAAGTCAGGACACAGGGATAGCTGAAAATTATCCTAAACAAACAGCATGACAGACTGGGCCCCTGTTTTAAATTTCCTTGGAAGGGGACACAGAGATAGCAGGGGAAATTCTGAGAAAAAAAAATCAACTACTGAAAGTGCTTCCAAGACACGAAGCTCAGGACTAAGTGCCAGGAAGAAGAATCTGTACAGTCTAAGTCTGGTCAACCCACACTAACCTGTAGGAGAACTCAGTAGCAATATCCAGTGGAAAATGCTGCAATTAACAAATGACTCTGGCAGATTAATTGCTTTTCCCAGTATGTATTGCTTAATAGTCCCTCCACTCCATTGTTGTCTGGATGATGTATTTCTTACAGACTTAGAGCTTTTCCTTTTACATTGCTTTTTCTTCAAATTTCAAATAAAGAGGCAATAAATAAGGAGGGAGGGGATATAACCACCAGCGGGAATCCCAGCTCGCAAGCTTATGCAGATAATGATTCCTCTCTGTTTTTCCAACCTCTGTCTCCTCTGTCACACGCAAGTAAAAATAATGGACATTTATCTAATTATATATTAGAAATCATTCTCATACTCCATCCACATAAAGAAAAGGGAAAATCATGCTGATTTAATTTTTGCAGCATGGAAGTCTGGGGATCTGTGGATTGCCTGCAGGCCCAGGTGTCAATGAGGCTGTTTCGGAAATGAGTCCCATTGTCTGACGGGTTTGTGGCAGTGTAATATAATCCATCTACCAGGCCTCCCCATATTTGTATTTCAGCCATCGT
>BJBW01008066.1:0-13640 GCA_004320125.1 Scolopax mira
TTGTCTCTGTAGATGAAACACTCAATGGAGGAATTCAGAAACCTGGCTACACGGTATGGAGATCTGTATCAGTCATCTTTTGATGCGGACTCAGCAACTTTAAGGAATGTAGAACTGTATCCTTTTAAAATCTTAAAATTTGTCCGCTTTTTATGTGGACAGTATGAAGCTTAGCAACCTCTTTTCTACAAGGACTGGCACAAAGTCATTTTGAAGCAGTTTGTACCACTAAAAATTAGGCACCAATTGCTGAAGAAATAAACATTGCCATACTATTGTTTGGAATTATTTATAAATAAATTATGACACAAAAATTGCAACAGCATAAATCTTGGGATTTTCATAGTTCTTGCTTTGTTTACTAAAGGAGTAATGACCGTAGGGTTATTTCACAAAAGCTAGAGAAATAAGTGCCAGTAAGTATACTCTGCTTCTTGTTTTAGGTGCCAACTTTTAAAGTTTTTTAACTCCTTAGTATTAATATCAGACAACAGCAGAGCTGCCTGTTGATTTCACATGCAATAGAAGCTCTGATTTTGGATCCAGAATCTGCAAGGTAGCTTTGATAGTTAACTTCCTATTCCTTTGCTATTTATTTCTGATTCCTTAGGGCTTTAAGCCTGGGAATTCAAAGAATGTTCAGAAAGTTTCTCATTAGACTCCTCTATTTCTACTCTGGGTGGGCTTTAGGACCTGTTGCTCTGGTGCTATGCTACGTTTCAGGTTCTGATTTTTATAGTGATTCTGCTCTTGCAGACAAATCCAGTATAATGTTCTCAACATAGGCTTGCATTAACAATAAAAAAGATAACTTTTACTCTCTTAATCACCTATTTTAACTTGTGTTGTTCTGTGTTAGCTCCCATACCTACTGTTTCCACTTGTAAGCACACATTAGTTTCTTTCAGAGTCCTGGAAATATATGCACTAAATTAGTTTAAACTTCTAATGTAAATTCATCACCTCTGGCTCTTTTTTTAACAGTGGACTTACACACACTAAAAAATCACGTTAAAATGCCTATAAATTGAATTTCTCTAAAACTGGCATTTTTGCTTTTCCTTGAGCAGACTTAAATAAAAGCTAGGGGAAATTAAGCATGCTTAGTCTGTTAGACCTCTAACTGCTTCAAGTGAGAGAGGGTGGGGACAGAAAATGATGGATAAACTGTGGTTAAGAAAGGGTTTAAATGTAAAGCACAAGCCTTACAGTGGGGAAAAAATAGTAAAGAAACAGTGAACAGTCTGAAAGCTGTAATTATTTCTCAATGGATTTCAAGTTGTTACAGGGGATGGTCTTGTTGGGCCTGTTTGAGTGTGAGCCTCCCAGATTGCAATGAAGAAAGTATGTTAGCCATGATGAAAACTTTTATTTTTTAGTTTCCAGGAATATAGCTCAAATGGAACAGCACACGTCGAGAGTGAATACGAAAGAAGAATGATGTCTGTATTCAATCACGTACTGGAAGAAGTGGAATCCCTCAACAGGAAGTATGCTCCTGTGTCTTACTTGGCAAGTAACGGTTTTAAATGTATATTCTGTAGACAAAGGTTCCAGAAACTCAGCAACTCCATGTGTCTGTGGTGGTCAAGAAACTGAAGAGCACACTCAGTTAATTAACATAACCTCTTATTGGCACAAATGGTCTCTATGGAGACTCAGTACTTCAAGAATACTTAAACATTGGACAACACCTCTGTAACCATGCTTTCATTCAAATGCTGAAGTGTATTTTCTTTGCTCATGCTCTTGTCCTGAAGGAATTCTGGAGGGTCCAGCAGGAGCTTAGCTTTGGTCATTGGGCTGTTGGCAGTTAATGCTGAGTTTTGTGAGTATAGTGTTTCTCTTATCGATGCAGGTCATCGGAGAACACAATGTAAAGTGTGCTGAATGCAAACACTGAGCTGATAAATGTACTCTTTTACACGGCTAGAATGGTTTTGTCTTTTACTGTTAGTGAACATCATAAAGCTGAAGTGCTTGTCGATGGGAACGATGTAGTTTATTTTTTCAGTTGTCATGACTTGCATCTATTTGCCTTGTTTCTAAATTCAACAGTCCTTACCGATTCCAAACAGGAGAGAAGAATGAGTTGTGTAAAATGCAGAAGAAGTAAACTGTGTGAACTTAGTTGTCACTGGTTCCATATCAGTGTAGCTCAGTTTGACTTCATAGTGCTGCCTTGGCTCATCTGAGCCAGAAGGACAGCATAGTGCAGTGGGGAAAGGCAGAGTAGTCAAGAGGATTAAAACTTAATTGTTGCATCATGTTAAATTGTGGTAAATGCCAGTCTTGTTTGGAGAGGAATTGTTTGAGAGTTTGTGTGTGAAGGTTTTGTGTGTGACTGTTTCAAGCAGATCCTGCTCTGATGACTCTTAACACTACGACTGAAATGATTTGGATTTTTGTTTTTCTTGGCCTCCTTGACCTTTCTGGAGCAGAATACCTTCTCCATAAAGGGTAGAACATAAACAGAGAGGCTGAATGTAGTCACTGTCATCATAGTGGCTGTTATTCTATGACTGTATCAATATATTTCTGGACTTTTAGTGGAAATTACTGCAATTTCAGTACCTCAAGTGCACATCTTTTTTCCTATGCTATGAACATTCTTTTCTTCTCAACTGTTATGGCTGTTTTTCTTACAGCATACGGCTTGTCTGAGCAATGCTGTCATTGCATTGTTGAAGGTACCCCTTTCATTTCAAAGGTACTTCTTCCAAAAGCTGCAGTCTACAAGTATTAAGGTAAGTACTGCTGAAATGGGGCCTAAAACTTCTCTTTATGGAGTCTTTGCTTCATGAGAAAAGCCTTACTAAAGGCACAAAGCTTTGGCATTTTTAGTGAAGATACTGAACTGCAAATAGCATCTGGGTTTGTCTGTTAGGAATAACTTGAATAATGTGTATATGTGATCATTAAGAACCACTAGGCTGTGTCTTGGGCAAGTAGGATTTGGTTCTTTAATTGCAAAGACTTAACGATAAAATCTAACTGGAATTTTTATTGATTCTGAGTCTGCAAAGCTAAATAATGATCTGGTCCTGGGAAGGCAAATTTTATAAATTTATATTGGGTTTTTTTTCTTTAAATAGCAATGTTTATGATCTTGGGGGAAAAAAAGTAATATTTATCAGCTGACTAAGAATGGCTTTGTGTGACCTTCGGTGGCTTTTGGTTGTGTGGTTTTTTTTCTTTTATTCCAGTGCTGCTTTTTTCTAGGAAAAGTGATCGCCTTAATATTTTTTTATATTTATTCTTACTGCACTTTATTTCTTCGTTCAGATGAATATATTTACCTGTAAAGATTTTTTCTGCTTCTTTTGAAGAAGTGCAATTAATGAAAGATCACATCTAGTATTGCTGATGATGCTTATTAATTATTGTAGTAACAAGTGTCAGATGTAAGTTCTGTGTTTCCATTTGCTGGTTTCCCTACCAAACACATCCTTGGAAACTTTTCTATGAGAGGGTCATCTATTTCATTCTTGTTCTTTGCTTTTCTGGAGCCATAAAAGTACATTTTAGTCTGGTTTTCTTGTGTTTCAGCTTGCTCTGTCTCCATCCCCGAGGAACCCAGCAGAACCTATTGCGGTGCAGAACAATCAGCAATTGGCCCTAAAGGTGGAAGGAGTGGTTCAGCACGGATCTAAGCCAGGCCTTTTCCGAAAAATCCAGTCTGTCTGTTTAAATGTCTCTTCAGTGCTGCAGAGCAAATCTGGACAAGACTACAAGGTATGGATAGAACAGAGCCAGGACGAGTCTATACGTTTCCTTGCTGTATTTTCCTGCTCTCTTGTTTGGCTCTGGCTAGCAGCATTTTCACATGGAAATAAATGGGTTTCTCTGTAATCCTCTCACTCTTGACAGGTGACTCTCAAAGACTGGCCAGAGCCAGGCACAGTGCATGGAAGGGATCTGAGATTTTTAAGTCTGCTGTATGCTGATACGTTTTTTTTTTTTCCAAACAAAAGAGGCTTTGTGAGGTTCAGAGCAAGTCATTAGGAATCTGCTTGAGATGAGGAAATTTTAACATAGGTATATGTCATATGGAACTCTATACAGGGGAAAAAGAGACAGAAGTAGACTATTCTGTACCACATAGTCTCGAGAACTTCTTTATTCGCATTTTAAGGTGAATTTTGTTTGCTTGTGGAAATTGCAAGGACAGGCTGTTCAAATTAAATAGCACCTGAGGAGATGCATAGGAAATTCAAGTCAATGGTTTTATAAAAGATCGTGTGTCTGAAGTTCAGGTTCTGCTACTGTGTGACATTTAGTGAAAGACTTGTTTTGGTCCATTTTGGGGTTGGTTTTCTGTTTGTTTTTCTTTGAGGGGGAAAATTGCTTCTGAAAGAAAAACAGGACTAGGAAGTATGCGATGTTTGTCTGACTCGTATTACTTTATGGAAAGCTAGAACCATGAGGAGAAAAAAACTTGTTAGCTAGCCTGCTTCTGTAAATAAATATAAAAAGAATTCATTCATCGATGACAAAACATATCAAGGTGGCTCAAACATGCCCATGCATTGCTTTAGGAAAATTGAGGACAAAGATTATTTTTTTTTCTCTCTTTCAAACAGAGAGCAAATATTTTATTTTAGCAGGTTTATATAAAATGGCATTTTTACCTTCCATGTGTTCTCAGATTCCTATTGACAACATGACCAATGAAATGGAGCAGAGGGTGGAACCACACAACGACTACTTCAGCACTCAGTTTCTGTTAAACTTTGTGATTCTTGGCACCCACAACATCACAGTAGAGTCCTCTGTAATAGATTCAAATGGTATTGTCTGGAAAACGGGGCCTAAAACAACTATTTTTGTTAAATCTCTTGAGGATCCATACTCCCAGCAGGTTCGTCTTCAGCAGCAGCAAGGACAGCCGCCATCACAGCAGCAGCAGCAAAGAACAGCCTACTCACGGTTTTGATGCCCAGAAGTGACTCTATGCCAGGCAATGGTATCACAGTTTTTTTTTCTTGGATTCTTTTTTCTGGAGAGACCTACAATTTCAACCTTCTCCTAGGAAGTCTCAGATGCCAATTTGTTGCTTTTTACCCTATCTGGAGTAAACTTGAACTTGATTCAGCGGGGGCAACTCTGTTCAAATCTGGAGTTGCGCTTTTAATGTAAGAACTTCTTCCACTTAATGCCTTCAATTCTGTTTACAAATCTGTTACAGCAGGCTCCAGAAACTTTGATAGCAGGGGACACTAACAGTTCTTTGACTAGTGCTTTCTGTAGTGTCTTTTTTGAAGCACATAGGTTCTAATGTTAGGCTTACAGGACATCAGTAAACGCTTCGGCTACTTACACAGAACTGAGTCTAATACCAAATCTGTATCCTTTAACACGAAGGAATTGGCATGAATATCCAGAGAGACTTCTTTTTTTCCTGATACTTTTAATAGAAACTTCCAGTATTTGGCTGGTGTATGTGTGTTATTATGATTCATAAGCACTACTTAGTGCACGTATCTGAAAGAAGAAAAAAAAAAATGGCAGCTCGCTTCTCATACCTAGGCATTGTAGAGGGAGGAGGCATTGAAGGGTTGCTGTCTGGGGAGTCTTACAAGAGGCAGAATTTTACTGGTGGGAACAATAACTGTTTCTCAGATGATACAGGGAAAAATTACTATGTTGTTGTTAAATCTTTGCGTATACCTGTTTTGTAAGGCTTTGGCTTTGTTAGGGGCTTTTTGTTTGCTTGTTGAAGAGGGAAATTATCTTGCAAGTTGTCATTTGTTTTACTGCTTGGTTTTTTTAAAAAATGGAATTTTATATACCAAAGCTTTGTGATCCTTGTGTACTCTTTGACCAATTTAGTAATCTTAATTGTTCCTTTTGCAGGATAACTTGAAGGAGAATTTTGCCAATAGTAGAAATTTGATTCAGAGTAACTTTGGAAATATATTACTTCATACATAGCTTTCATGCTTCCTTTGAGACGTAAAAGGCTGAACTCTGCCTGTGTCTGGGCTCGCAGGCAATAGATCACATAACATGTCCTTCACCTGGTCCTCATAAATAATCTCTGCTTATCAGTGCAGGAAACTAGGACCCACTTGAATGGGGAGGAGGGAAGAATGTCTTACAGACTTCAGTTTGTAATCCCTCTCATTGAAGCAGGAATTTTTGTTTGTTGTTTTCTCAGTACCTAAGATACTGTTACTTCTTCAAGTTGATTTCACTGCAGATGCTGACTACAGCTTGCAGGTTCTGCTTGTTTTATATGCAGAGAATATGATAATGGATTTTTATTAGCCTAGGGGTCTTTGGCATAGCTGGATGAAGAATTGTTTTCACTGTTTTCCCATAAAATTGATTTCTTAAGCAACTATTATTCCTCTTGGCATAAGATTAACTAGGAAAAAAAGGATGTGATCATGGTAGATTTCTTAGTGTCTTTGTCAAGCTACAGTCCTAAACAGAAAAGATAATTGGGCAGCAAGGTGGAATTAGAAGACTTAGAAAATTGGTGAAAAATTTGCCGTTGTCCTTCTTAAACCTCATTTTTTAATTTGTGCATGAGACAGAAACTACCACTACACTTCAAGCTGGCTGAGGAAAATGGTGGTTTCTGTCCCCACTTCTATGGTTTTATACTTAGTTTTTTTTGTGTGTGTGTGTGTGTATATACAGCTTTGCATGCATACATGGACCTATAGCTATGTGTAGTTGTGTGGTCCAGAAAGTTGATTCACCTAGTGTTGTACATGCAAGTCTGTCAGATTGGGGATCTGAATTGTTTCTGATTGGTTGGATTTTCCAATAAAGTCACAGATCAGTGTCTTAACCACAAACTCTCCTTATTTTAATGCAAAAAGAAAAACAAACAAACAAAAGGGCTAAGAGGTCAAACAACTTTTTTTTTAATCCTACATAACAAATGTTTCTTGTTCTGTTGTTGACCAATATGTTGCTGGAAACCTCTGATGGCAGCATTGCAAAACAACTCAGAAATGAAATGAAATTTCCACACTGGGGAGCAGACTTTTCTCATAAGTCATACAATGTTTATGGTGCATAGCTAAACTTATGAGAAGCCTAGTAGAAATACACTTATCCAGGGAAAGTCCTGACCTAATCTGATGCTTAACTGTCTGCGAGCCCCAAGGATTAGCCCTGTTGAAGTTGAAAAAATTGTTTCTCCTTCAAACAAGTTTAACTGCTCTGAAAAGCCTCTAGAACTCCAGGAACTTGAATCAATTTTGGAGCCAGGCAAATAATACCTCACATCCAGATTTTCAGATTTCAGTTATGGGAGATTATGAGGTGATGGTAAATGTCTTCTGGAAAATGGCAAGTAGTATTTATTGAAAATTAACTTGTATAAGAAGATGGCTTGCTGTGCAAGTGTCTGAATTTCTAACAAACTCTCTGAAGGCTTTCTCATGCTGACTCATCTGGAAGTTAGTTATGTTGTAGAATTGTAGAATGGTTCTGGTTGGAAGGGATCTTAAAGATCATGGAGTTCCACCCATGGGCAGGAGTACCTCCCAATAGACCAGGTTGCTCAAAGCCCCATCCAGTCTTGTCTTAAAAAATTCCAGGGGTGGGGCATCCATAACTTCTCTGGGAAACCTGTTCCAGTGTCTCACTGCTCTCACACCAAAGAATTTCTTCCTTGTATTTCATATAATTCTCCCCTCTTTCAGTTTAAAAGCATTACCCCTTGTCCTGTAGCTACGCTCCCTGATAAAAGAGTCCTTTCCTATTTCTCCTGTAGGCGCCTTTAGGTACTGAAAGGCCATTATAAGGTCTTCCTGGAGCCTTCACTTCTCCAGGCTGAACAACCCCAACTCTCTCAGCTTGTCTTCATAGCAGAGGTGCTCCAGCCCTCTGATCATCTGTCCTACGCTGGACTCGTTCCATCAGGTCCATGTCCTTCTTGTGCTGAGGATTCTAAAGCTGGATGCAAGACTCCATGTGGAGTCTCATGAGAGTGGAGTAGAGGGACAGAATCACTTCTCCGTATGTCCATGCTGATCAGGAAAGACCCTGTATCTGTTACTACCCTGCCCTTTTATGCAAGCACAGAATTTTACTTTATGAGGGGTTTGTAATTAGGTCATTCCTTCAGTGGTTTTGTTTTCAAACATTGTTCATTTTTATTCCTAATAGACTGTGAAATACACTTGGCAAACAGGAACCAAGATTTTCACAGAAATCAATGACTCAACATACCCAAAGAGAAGTGGGGAAGGGTGTTACAGTTACAGCAATGTACAGAAAGCTGCTGTTGGAGCTATCAGTAGTAAATGTTCTCCTTGACTATTAACAGAAGCAGGGAGGTTATCTCGTTTGAATCCTGCATTCTGTTTCTGGTGTGTCTACTTGAAGATGTGCAACAAAGAATCTAGTAAGTACTTCTACAATATGGACCCAAGTAAAATCTATGTAGTGTTTCTTAATAAACAAAGCTGTGGCTTGATCACTATGCATAGCTGTGCACTGATAACGGAAGGCAATCCGGATCTGCTCCACTTACTGGCAAAAGAAAGAAAATATTCACTGGCTAGACCTTGGTCTTGAGGCTGCTGATAAGCATTCAAACAACAAGAAGACTTATGCAGGCATCTACATCATTATCTAGTCTTAATGATTAAGATACACTTTCATCTATCTTTGCTAAATTCTTGGGTTGGGGAAGAGTGGAGATAATCAAATTAGGATGACCAGAGTTATTCATAATACATGCAGTTCTGCATTAAGGCAATAGGAATTGACTCTTCGGCTCTAGAATTTAACCTAACTTTTTCTCTATGGATGATGTACTCTCAGAAGTACTTACTACTCACATTCTTGTGACTATGTGCTCAGACGTAGCAGAAGGTGTCACTTCTAGATTTCTGGCTGATCTCTTGCTCAAGGCAATGTGAAACTCAACAAGAGATAAGGAAGGAAATTCCCCTGTCAAATTCTGATTTACTCCGGAATTTAGAGTGCAGTCTCCTGCTAAAGTCATTTAAGTGTGTTTTGTGATTCCCTGAAATTACACTTGTCATGAGTATTCATGGCTTCTTAGACTTTGCTTGCCATTTTTGTTTCCCTGGCTGTGCACTCATTTTACCCAAGGACTGAAATACTTTCATTTAATTCTACAGCTTTTATATTTCATAATAGATATATATATATATCTGTGACTTAAATTCTGTGAAACTGTACAGGAATTGGACACTCTAGAAGCAAGTTCAATGGTCCTTTAAACATATACATAAACTTTTAAAATTGTATTTTTTTAGTGATGTCACAACTTCAGTTAAAAAACAAAACAAGCAACTTATTGAAGGAATTGATAGGGTTTGAATTAATTATATTGCATTCCAAAAATCTCTTTTGCATGATGTTTATATGTGTGTATGCATAGAAAAAGAGAGATCTCGCACAACACAGTGTAGAAGCATCTTCTCTTTAAAGTAGCTGTATTTCCTTTTTGGCTGTTATCTTTCTGCTGGCCTACAGTGTTTTGCTTTCTCCTTGGTCAGCATATTTACACACATGCCCTTTTAATACTTTGCAGCATCTTCTCAAAACAATCTGTTTTGTGGTGGTGCAGGTGTGCTTGGGTATCTGCATTGCCCAAAGCAAGATGGGTGGTGGAAATAAAGGAGGGCAGAGGAGGTGACTGCAGCCCTACCAGCTCACAAAGCAGTTCCGAGTTGAGTAGGGCCCAAGAACTGGTTGTTCTCTTTGCTCACCTGCTGTATCCCAGCATGCAGCACTATTGGAGCATCATCCACATAGATGCCTCTGAGGACAGAACCTTAGATGATAAGCAAAAGGAGACTTATCCAGGACCTTGGCCTATTGACCTCCAAAGCAGCAAGAGTGATAGAGACAAAAGCACTTCTTGAAAGCAAGGGAAAAATAAAGTGTTATGTTACTTTTCTTACAAGATACATCATGCAGTATTGTAGTTACCTTCTCCCCATGTGAATTTTTAATCCAGGTGCTGTTTTGTGTTACCGGGAAACAAGTCTATCTTAGTGATGACCCTAGATAGGTCCTGGGTCCTTTGTACTCCAAGGGACATCCATCTGACAAACAGCAGCTGCTCAAACTTGCTGTTGAATTCACAGATTACATGTATTTTGGTGAGCAGTCATCCTGGTGGTTGTTCTGTGTGCTCCAGAAAGTTTCTCTGATGACTGTCATCATAGTGTTGAGAAATGGTGTTCTCATTTGCTTTTAGGATAAAGTTTTTGTCTACTTCTTGCTTGCCCACCTCAAACCAATGCTCTTGAAATTAAGGACAGCTTGTTAGTGGAGTTTCCAATTAGCTTAAGTCTCCTGATCCATGGATCTTAAAGTAAGAGCAGTAGTCAGTAAATTTTGAGAGAAAAATCTTTCTCAGGCTAGAAGGAGCCTGTGGCAGTGGCTTAAACTCTTTAGTCTACTGGACACGTAACTGTAGCAAAAAGCTGATTTTTCTTCTTGTCAGTGCCAAACCAGTGACCTAGTAGAGTGGTCAAGGAGATACTGCAGCTATTCTATTGTGTAGAAACAAAACTTAGGCTGTAGCTACTTCAGTCTTAAAAATCATCCCTTTTTTTTTTCCCCTTTCTTTCCAATGCATAGGGAGTCTTACATTCATATTACCTCAGATTTGAGTTTGGGGTTTTCAATAATTCTTTTAAAACCCTGATTTGGAGGTTTTTATGGGTATCAGTGGTGATTTAGAGCTCCAAAAAAAGATAAAGACTTGTGTGGGTTGGCTGATTTAAAATACCTTTGCTCAACAGTTTAAGTATGTGACTTTCTGGCAGTCCATCTTACAGATCCCTTCCCTGCTTACTAGAAGTACCACACTTATTAATTTCAAATTAACTGCGTTCCTACCTGTCTGTGCTGAACATACAGCTTCTAACTACAGGGCAGAAACAATGAGTAGCAGTTAAACTAGAAGAGACTGTGATAAATACAAACTGAAAGGTGTGTGGGTGGGTGGACTCTGATGAAGATTGTGTGAAATCTTCAGGGTACAGTCTTATCCTTCACTTAACGCAGTCGAGGTGTGGTGTTGCTGAAAGGGGCTCGATTCCTGCCTCCGTCTTTGCTCTTTGCATCAGATCATGAGTTTATCCTGTTAAAACAGTTTCATTTTGCTAGGTTTTTTCAGCTGAATCAGCAAGTTTGCCTTGGCTGACTGCACAGCAACTTGATCAACAGAGCCAGTACAAGGAAGGTTCTGGGGAAGATATTTGATGTATCCTAGAAGTAATAATCAACTGTTGGACTGCCTGACCATGCATCCGTGGTACATTTCTGTATTTAACACAAGTCTGGAGGGAACAATCTGTTCACGTACATCTGAACTGTGGCATTTCTGCATGGCCAGTTTTGAGAGGGCAGAGATCACTGCAGTAGTTACCAGCCAGCTGTCTGGCCTTCCCGTCTGCTGTGAGTCACCACCCACGAGGGAGGCAGCAGAATGGAAGAAATGCCCTTCCAGAGCCATGGATGAGGCCAAGCCTGCAGCGAGTTGTCAGTCTTTGCTCTGGAGTGTGTGAGGTGTGCTTGGATGTGTCCCCATTGGCCAGCAAGGCGTACAGGTAGCAGCTAACAGTTGTGAGTGATGACAGCTGTCTGCCTCACCTTGTTTCACAAAATCCTAAAGTGTGTGGATGTCAAGGTTCTGATTTCACTTTTTTTTTTTTTTTTTAGTTAGATTGGTGTTATTCCTACATGAACACTTTGAAATTTTGGCAAAAGCCAGGCTTTAAATTCCTTAATCTTAAATCCACTGGCACTGCTTTCACGGGTATGTATTTACAGAAATAATTTTTTACAGAAATACTTAGATTTGCTGTGCAAATGATAATGTTCAAACTAGATCACTGTCTGCTGAGTAAAGTGGGAAGGCAAGATGGATGGAGACCTCCTGCAGCTAGTCACTCAGCTCAGATAGGAAATTCCAGAAGCTATAATAATTCACAAAAGAATGTTCTCTGACCTCTTCAGAAGGTCTCTTTCCCTCATTTCAAGAAGCTATTGTAATTAATTATGCTAATTGTAGTAACTCATTTAGTGAAGCCATTGCTCTGGTACGTTTTTTTCCTAAGCGTCATGAATTGTTCCTGTCTGCAATGTACAAACTATGAGAGCTTATTTCCTTTGTGTGTCTCTGTATGTCATTGGTAAAGAATTGATGGGCATTTTTGTCCTTGCAGAGGCAAAGATTTACCTGACAGTCTTCTGTGTCCTGTGAGAGAGATGCAGAACCTCTTCTTATTTCCCCTCTTATAAGGGTTTGCCTGTTAGTGTGGACAAAGTCTTTCTGAGTTGGGTAGTAATTTCCAAGAGGATTAATTCAAAGTGCATCTGGGTAGTGCAGGCAACATGATGGATCCCCTAGAGAGATTTGTTTTTCTGTTAGCATGTGTACACTAGGTTAAGAACAAAAGCATACTCTCTAATTTTTTACTTTTGTGGCAAATGGAGCGATACAGGTGAAAATTAAGGATAGCTGGATGGCTGTAGGTTTAGTTGTCTTCCTGATGTTTTGGCCTGACCCTAAGCAAAGCATCTAGCTATTGTGTGTTGGCTTTCCCATTTAAAAAACAAAACAAAACAAACCACAAAACAAGCACCAAAAAACAAAACAACAAAAAACCTCCAAGCCTTAATTCCTTATATTTTGCTGTTCAGAATTTTTAAAAATTCATTGATGCTATGGAAGTACAAAACACTCTGCTGTTGTTTTGTGAGGGGATATTTTTTCTTTTTGTACAGGAAAAAGGAGGTCCCAACCCATGATTATTAAGGGTGTTGCAATACGTAGAGTAGTACAGCTTGGCAAGATAACAAAACCAGAGCAGAGCTTGCATGGCAATAATGCTTTTGAGAAAAAACTATTCTTAAATGCTGTGCTGATGAATCAGTCTCTTCTTCCCTCTTGCGTTTTGGTTGGTTGGGGTTTTTTTCCCCCCCTCAGCAAAGAACAGTGGCACAGACCAGGTACTCATGTCCAGGTCTGTCCTTTAATGATATGAGTGTGCTAAGTGGCAGATGGGAATGTTGATGATTCACCGAATATATTTATGTATATATGTAAACACTACCTCACCAGAAAATAACTTACCAAGAGGGATATGGTAACTTGAAATTTGTTTTCAGCGAGGCCCATTCTGTAGTATACACATAGTGAGCTCTTGCTGTGAAGAGACAGATGGGAGAGCCCTCTGCGATGCCCGCCTAATCACCCGAAATGTGCCTTTCTGCTTCTTTTGGGCTTTGTGTTGTCTGGGCACTGCCCTTATCCTCGTGGCTAATGGCAGCATTTAAGGACTAATAATCTGCTGTCGGGTCAGCCACTGTTTGCGTGTGATGTAATGGAGTTTTTCTGATTCATGAGTCCTCACCTATGTCTGGCCACTTTTGGCAGAGATAAGAGTGTTCTTTGATATTAAAAGCTGCTGGTACCTTGATGGCCTCTTCCTGCTGTAAATCTTTCACTGCTTCCAGCAGCATCAAGGCAGCCCAGGGAGAAGTTGGCACTGGCCACCTCAAATACTCTGCTATGCAATCTGAATAAATTTTAAAAATGCCACTTTTAATCTCTTGAGCTTTTACTTTCAGCTGCTTCTTCCCAATCATGATAGCTATAAATCATGTTTTGCATAATCTCATTC
>BJBW01008066.1:13778-67773 GCA_004320125.1 Scolopax mira
AGTAAAGGAACAAATAGCAGAATAGGAAATTAATAGAGGTTTTGCAAGCCATGTGTGTTCCACTCAAACCTGTAGAAAAGGAAGTGGGGGCAGGAGGTGGGGAGCATTTGTGGGAGTGAGTCTTGTAAGTTGACAAAGTTGATTGCAAGTTAGCAATTTTAAAATACGTCACTGTAATTATCACTGGTTTATTTACTCATCCACCTTTTGGAACAGAAACTCAGCACCCTCTGATTGTGCTCGTAGAAATTATTACAACTAATAAAGTATTCAGTAAACCAGAGTTCTGAAATTCTGATATCACAGGGAATAAAAATATAACTCGTTTTGACCTTTCCCTTGAAGCGGACAGACTCCGACCAGTTTTCTGAAGCTGTGGAGCCTGTGTTAGTCATAGCAGTTTAACTGTTTGAGCACTGATTCATTTTTGCCAGTTCTTAGTACTCGTTGTGGTGTTAGTAATGAAAAATTGATGGCTGAAACTAGAGAAGGACAGAGATGGAAAGGGCCTTTTCCAGCAAGAGAGCAGCAATCTACAGCTGTGCTACCTGAGACATAGTTTGTTTGCCAGTGATTTAGTTACTTGACCAATCTAGATGATTCACAAGCCATTCACAGGAATTGAATTTCTATACAGAATGTAGACAAAAGTTTCCTTCAGTGTAAATCCTGTTAATGCTATAGTAGGGTTGACAAAGGACACAGGATCTCTGCTGTAGTTCTGTACTGGACTTCTGTTAAAACGAGGTACATAATTCATGCTCAGCAGAGGCAGTCGAGACCATGACTCATTTGTGCCACTCTAAAATATTAAAACTTCTAGGCCACTTCATTTACAAGCCTGGCAGGACATACAACCTGATACAGTGAAATATTTTTGTGTGTTATCCAGGTAATGGCAAAGAATCCAGGCATTGCAAAGAATGCTACTTGTGATTAAGAATGGCATTATTTAAATTGTTTCTTTAATTCTTCTGACTATCCAGGAGTAGAAGGAGCTATAGTTGAGTGGGCATTCCACTTAAAGTATGTTGGAGATGTATAAAAGCTTTGTATCTTTTCTTTAAGAATTTAAGTCTTTAAAGTATTTGTGCAGGTATAAGCAACTGCTACTCTGAAGTGGGGTGGAAGATAAGAGAAACTGGACAAATTCGTAATTCTGTAATAGCAAAGATTAGAAGTGATTTCTAAAATAATTTGAAAAGGATCTAGAGATATTTGAGTTTCTGGGGGAGGGGAGAGATGCTAACATTGCATTTAATAAGTACACTCAAATAGCATGTATTAAGTAATGAAACTACTGATTAAAGCCTAATTTAAGTGTACTTGATGATCATGTCTAATGTAATAGATTTATTACTTCTGAATTGCTAAGAATCTTGTTCACAAGCATTCTTTTTAATTCTAGCTTGTAGCAATAGCTGGAATTTATATGCTCCTGTGCTTGTTTGTCTGTTTTTGTTTTGTTTTTAAATGGCCAATCCAATAGCATTGTATCACTCAAATTCAGAATTTGATTTTTTGTATTTATGTGGGTGGCTCTGGTGAACTTTGCAGACAACAGATGTGCTTAGTAGTGGACTTTGTCAGGAACTGAATGCATGCAAATGGCTTTCTACAAGTGAAACTGTAGACTGGACTGAAAAATCTGAGTATTCCAGCTTGTGTTTCTCTGCATAATGAAGTCTCTGACTGGTACAATCGGATTATATAAAAGTAATCTTTGGTGTAGATATAATACCTAGGTCCACATGAACTTTGTTTTAATCAGGAATTCATATTGTATATCTTGCATAATGAAAGGATGTACGTTTGTGTACATTGTCATGACCTTTATAGAAACCCTGCAGGATTTTTGTAACAGTTCCACTGAAATTCAGCGTGAACCAGATCAGCTCTTACAGGCTTGGTAGGATCCCAGCAGCACAGCTCACAGGACGAAGAGCTCTGTGGACAAGGGCACAGAGAGCTAGAAAGAAATGGCTAATTAAGTAAAGCCTTACTGAAAAGCAGTGGTAATAGTTGAAAAATACAGGCTTTCAACTAAAATAGCAAATACAGGGTTTTCCATGGCACTCAACACTTTCCCATCAGAACAGAGTATTAATCCATTTTATTTTGTAAGGAAATTTCATTTGTCATTTGTTTTTAAAGATAGTGACCAGAGTTAGTGCTAATCTCTGGACTATAGGATTGCAAGACTCAATCTGCAAATCAATGTTTTTATCTTTTTATTGTGATCATAAAGTCAAATAGTGGTGTTCTTAAGGTCTCTGGTAAATACTAGTGAAGAATGACTGCTGCTGGGTGTGTTGGTTAAAGTAAGGATTTGCAAATCTTTCTGACTTGTTGCAGTGGTTTAGGCTTCTCCAGAGCGTATTATGTAGTGTATTTGAGCAATTTTATGTAAACACTTGATTAACTCTCTTCCCTACAATCTATTGACTTCATTTTTCAAATTCACCAAGGGATTTCTACTCAGTTGTGTCTTTATCTAGCTGCTACCTTGCACCTTTTCATCCATATCCTCAAGACATAGCCCACAGCTTCTAACAGGTCATCCTGTACAACTGTTTATACCCAGTCCTTCCAAATATACCTGGAGATTCTTTGTGTCATCCCTTTACATTATCTTTGCAAAAGTTGGGATAGTTAAGAATTTATGTTGGAGAAGGAAGAGCAGAGGGAGCTAGGAAATAATGCGTGTATGTATGTGGTGGGATCACCCTTGCTGCTTTGCACGCTTTCTTCCATGTTCACGTTTCATGAAGAAAATTTAATGGGCAGGAGCAAGTGTTAAGGTGGTTGGCAGTATATTGAATAGCAGAGATGAAAGTGCGTTTCCTCACCTGGAATGTGAGCCCTTCTGCTATAGACTGGGACACATCTACCTTATGCTTGCATGCAGTCCTGGCTTCTGCCTCTGCCATCTGTCAGGGTGAAGCCCAGGGAATGTTTTCATGGCTTCACTTAATGATTACTGTTGTTTCAGGTTTGGGGTTTGTTTGGTTTTTGTTTGGGTTTGGTTTAATGTGTACCCCATCCTTAGAGGAGAGGTGATCAATATCTAAGGTATGTAACAACTCCTATACTACCTCCCCTTGGAGGCAGAAGTTACCACAATAAGAGCGTGTGTTGTAGGGAGTGGAATGTGCAATACAGTTTGCAATATCCCAAATTACCAGCCTCCACCCCAGTTTGAGACGGCAATAGCTGATGTGGGACTAGAAGGTGTCAAGCTTCTGCTTCCACTCCCTGCCTTCAGGAAAATAAACAGTTTATAGCTGGGCATGGTAGGTCCTCCTGCAGATTCCCATGTCCAAGATGTTGCTCTAGCTAGAGTTGCTCACTACGAGGCTGAGATCACCAAGCTGATGATCTCAGGCACCGAGATAGTCTGGAATTAAAGTACCACCACATCCCATGTCCTGTTTCTTCACCACTCAAGCCCAAGAATCCTTACTAACAAGCTGTAACAAATCCAATGCAATTTTTTCAACTGATGGATTTTATTTTTTAAAATACATTTTTATATATTTATATTTTTATGTATTTACATATTTATTTTATTAAAGCTTTGCTTTAATAAATATTAAATAATATTAAAGCTTTGCTTTAATAAGGGTCTAACTCCAGTCATCACTGAGTATGCTCAGCTGGTTTAGGGAGGGAGGAATCCCCTTGGAATACACAAGTACAGAGAAAAGAACATTGAATAGTAGATTAAATGCCCAAGCCTACCCTCTGCTGTATCTCACTATTTCTCCAGCACATGACTGGTTTGATCCTTACTTACAGTTTGCCAATCAAGACACATTTTATGCCAAGATAACTTTTTACTTAGTTTTTTTCATATTATTGCTCTGACTGGAACTTTCTCGTTCTCTGTAATTTTTTTGGCCTAAAAGGTTTGAATTGATGTCTTCTCTTTAGACAGATGCTGCTATTTAGAAATGTTATCTAAAAGACAAGCAATTAAGTCTTGACCTCAATTTTAGTCAGTACAAAGTTCTCACAGCTCATTGTGATAAGCAGTATGGTTCTATGATACTGTATCTGCTGTGGTGTATCATTTTACCACTCAGCGTTAACACAAGGCCCATCTTGTTTCATATTTTTTCAGAACCTCAACACATTTGTACATTTCCTCTTCTCCCTAACCACCACCCCCCCCCAAAAAAAAAAAAAAAGAAAAAATATCTAATTATAGTGGCTTTTGCTGCTGTCTGGCAGTCTTGACAATTATTAGCGGAAGCCAGCAGAAAGGCCTGAGTTATACCAATAATTGTGAGTTGTGTGGATCTCACAACTTCATTTAACTACCGTTTTTCACTCCTCGAAGCTGGGGATGCATCCACATCTGAACAATGTGGTGAGTGCCCTGGGGTAAGTATGCTGCAGGTACTACATTCTGCCCAAATATGCTGTCAGACCAGGGTGTGCTCTTCTGTCACCTCCTGCTCTGGGCCCTTTTGGCCTCGGCTTCCATTTGAGCCCTTGGGGCTACAGAATGCTGAAAGGCAAAAGCTGGGACGTTGGTGAGACAGTATGAGGCAGGAGGCATAAAACACTGGTGGGTTGGATCAGCCACAGCCTGGTTTGGGTGGGATTGACAAGGGTCTACCTGTGTCCAAAGGAGCTCAGTGAAACTGGGACTGTTGAGGGCAGGGTGTCCATACACAGGGAAAATGGGATAATAGTTTAGTAGGTGTTTTGAAAGAGTTGATTCAAGGGAAAAAGAAATACTTCTGCGTAGTAAAGGGAGTTTCTGTTGTAGTTTTATGGTATTTAATAACTTTTTTTCCCTAAAGGTATAGTAGATTGATAAATCTAAGCAAAAGTAGCAGCACAGTTATGTCTTGATCGTTTTAAAACCTTAGTTTTGTTTCCCTCTCCCTTTCTGTTATGAGACTTAGGCTGAGCAAATCAAGCTATGTAATCCCTCGTGGTCTGTCTAGAAATATCCACACCATTAGGATTGCTTTTCTTAGCCACAGTTAACAATGGTATAATAGCTTTTATAACATTTTATTAAATTGAAATGCATCAATAGCACTAATGATAAACAATTGTGGTATTTTAGGAAGAACAATTTCCAGCACTTGTGGCACATGCCAACCTGGGGACCTTCTGGGCAGCACTTGACCCTGTGACATGAGAATACGGAGTGTTTGCCCCTTACAAACGTGTTTGTGCTGTGACACAGGGAAACTGGTCTTGGGTGTCTGTAATAATAAGTATATAAAAGCATTACTTTTAATCTCTCTAGTTTAAAAGTCCTCTTTGACTGATGATGACTGTTGCTTAAGTCTGCTTCTGGCTAATATAAATCAGGATAAAATGGCCTGGCTTGGATTTGCTGTGGGGAGGATGGGAAGAGGCCTTCTTGTTGATGGAAGTCATATGACAGGGCAGTTGTAATGCAGCCCCCTCCCTTCCTCTCCCTCTGATGCACCTTGGGACTGTCCCTGGTTTAGGATGATAAACTTAATCTGAAACTACAACTGAGATTCATAACGATTTTGTGAAATTCAGCCTCATCCCACATATTTAAGTCTGGAGAGAGGGGGAGAAAACCAACAAAAAAAGCATGCTACCTCTTAATGCTTAACTAATAGCATTATCTAACTTTAATTAATGATTACTGATTAACCAATGCCAGCAGTAGTTTTGACTGAACTTTTCCCAAGGAAATGATTGATTGCTGTTAAGAACAGACAACAGCATTCTAGTACATTCAGACCAGAGACAGCAATAGTGGCTTTCAGCCATGAAACGAGCAGGTAGTGAGACTGCAGAAGATGTGGGTGAATGTAGCTTAAATGCAAATGATGATGTGACTTCTCCTTTTGGATTTCTTAGTGTTGCGCTGTTTCTTCAGTCAGCTTCAGCTTGTTGTGCAAAACCTGCATAATTAGCTTGCAGCGTGGACATACTCATCATTATCTTCTTTTGGTAATTAAGTGTAGTCTTGGGGGAGTGAAGTAAAAAGAGTTGCAAAGCTGCATATGGCATTGTAAGAAAAGCAGTTTGTATGCTGTGTTAAATGGTGCTAAATTGGGGGTGATTAAGTGTGGTTTGTTTGTTGGGTTTTGTTTGTTTTTGTTTTTTTTTAAATAGACCTCAGTCCTGATCAAATTCAGTGATAGTATTTATTTTACAATATCTACTTCCCAGAAATGTTCAGTGGACCTTGGATCAGACCTGATTAGTTTGTCCCCAGTTCTTCAGTCAGTTCAAATGGGATGGATCTTTGCACTTTGCACAGTGCTCTTTGAAGTTACTGGAATTCAGCACACAGACAAATAGACTCCCCTGCAAAGGCTGCTGTTGTTACACTGAACTTATTTTCTTTTTCAACTAGAAAAAACCTCCACTTTTTGAAACATCAATATTAATTCTAGCTTGTAATGATATAGAATCCAACAAACGTAAGAAGGATAAAGTGGTCTGAATACTTCTTTAATTTTATAACAAGTTATTCACTAGGTATTTAAGTGTGAGAATCATAATACAGACAATGATAAGTATTTATTTAGTTCTCTTGCGTTTGTGTTTTGATCTACAAACACTGACTGGATGTTGATAAGAGTTTACCAAAACCCAAGTCAGTCAGGATGGTAAATGTTGACTTGAAATGAACTCGAATGGGTTTGAAGAAAATAGGAGCTTCATCTGATATCTAACCACAGGATCTTTATGATCAGAACCGTGCAGTGAGGTGCTTAATTTGGCAATGGAGAAAAACACGGGAGATTAATTCAGTGTAGTCATATTTACTACATTATTTTTTTTTTAAATGGCTAATCACGAAGCACTCTGATAGCTAGAAAATATTAGGAGCCCAAACAGCCCAAAGGCAGGTTGTCTTCATCTTTGTGTTTGTACTGTCTTTCCATGTGCAAACTTTATGGGCTTATAAAAATGTTGCAAAGTGCAAGCTTTATATATAATCAGCATATCATCATTGCCTGAAGTAATATGATTCTGTAGATACGATCTAACTAAATCAATCTGTCACGGATAAAAGATTTCATAGCCAAGCTAACACAGAGGTTAAAGATTCAATAAGTGGTTTGAGTAACTCTAGAGCTCATTTCTTTCAAAAAAAAACAAGACAACCCCAAACAAGCCCCGGACAAACCAAAAGCAAACCCTCAGCTCAAACTTACCTCGGTGACCATAGTGTCAATGGGTGAAAAACACACGTGTAACTGAGATGAGAGCCCAGCTTTGTCGTGCTCTACTTAAGCCACCCATTGATTGACATACACACAGAGTATGGCAGAAGCATGTTACATGCAGGAACAAATAGAAGTGCTGCTTGCTGACCATCTGGTTGCGTCACGGTATATCTGTTATCCATCTTTAATAAGTGCTCTCTGTTGAAGTCTTTGGTTCAGTTTCAATGAGAAATTAAACACCTCAAACCATCTGAATTATTCAGCTCACAGTTACAGGCATTGGTATGGGAAATTTCAGTATGGTATGAAATAGCATTGTAGTAGCAGGAACAACAGGTTCTGTGCTTTTGGGAGATGTACATTTTAGGTTATTGCGATGTTGAGAGTCGTATAAAAATGTGTATTTTGTTGAAACAAACAAATCTGAGACTCAAGGCATTGTCCCTCTATGGTTAATGCTAAGTTCTTGTTTATCTTACACCCTTATGAAAATTGTAGCTAGAAAAGGGAACTTCAGGTTAACTTCTGCATGTCTAAGGAGATTGAAATATCTATTCTGTTTTTTTCATCTTTCTTACGAAAGATGAAGGTCATGAGCAAAGATGAGTGTGCTGTTCTCATGCAGCTCCACGCTTCCTTGATTTGGTCTTGTTATGCTGTAGAAAGAGTAAGTACATTCAGACAAGAACCTATCCAATTTCTTTTTTGGGTGATCAGGATAGCCTTGACTGAAGCATCATATGGTTTGGTACTGCCCTGTAACTTATAATTAGAATCCCTTTAGAAGTAGTACAGATGCTGGTTATCACATTGCTTTCGTGCTACAAAGGAAATAAATGTGTCCAAAAATAGTTAAAACCAAACCTTTAACAAATCATAAATAACAGAGTACTTCTAAATTTTAGAATATAATCTCCACTTGAAAAGGGTGTTTGTATGTGTCCATACCCAGCAAATCTATCTTGACACTGCCTTGGCCTCAGGAAACCACTGGAAAACACATGATGGTTAAGAATTGGCTATCAAAGGGGACCAGAAATACATTCCCATAGAGAGCGCCCAATTACACGTCCCAGTGAAACTGAGCAGCAGTAACCCAACAGGTGAGCTCAATCTGAAGTGCAGAGCAGGGAGAGCACGGTACTCTTGGTGCTCTTGAGAGTTCTCCTTGTATAGAGATCCATTTTGCTGCAGGACTTACTAGATGGAGTGATGGGACCGTCGCCAGACCCAGCATTAGATATGAATGGTCTCTCTTCCCCAGTAGCACACTTGATAATGTGTACTTGTCCTGATTTAACATAGCTATAGGCAGCCTGCCGTGTCATATGGCCTCCTTGGCTATGGCTCGGCTTTCTCCCCCCAGATTCTTACTTTATCTTTAATGATTTCTGACTAAAAAAAACCAAAAACCATCAAACAACCAAAACAGAGTTGGGGTCAAACGACGACTCCCTCAATACTGGTTTTATTTACTCAGAAGAAATACCTTCTGTTTGTTTAGTCTCTCTGACCCCAGCAGTAACTTTTTAGTTCCTTTCTTTGTGTGTTTATATAGATTGTTTAAAAACAGGGACTCTTGTTTGCCACCTTCTCCCAGGAAAAAAAAAAGTCTTTAAAACAACTAAAAAAACTTAACTTGGTATCCTGTAGTCTTGTCTGAGGTCTGATGTCGACACAAGCTAGTGGCAGGGGGGGAAATGGATTTATCATGAGCCTGAAATTTTTGGTCACATTTCTGACATATTTGCTCTGAGGCTTTTAATTTTGGAATGCGAAAAAACTTACTTTCATCCAAGAGCTTAAAATATTAGTGAAAATGAGCAAAACTGACAACTCAGTATGCCTGAACTATAGGAACTGGTGAGGCTGGCTTGTCCACCGCTGCCTGGTGTTGGTGAGGGGTACTGGATATGGGATCTGGGGGGGTTTGGGGGGACGAGGGTGAGGCAAGGGAAGGGAAAAGAGCCTGGTAGGGGAGTGAGCCCTGTGTCAGGTCACTTAAAGCCTTTTTACATAAATACAGGAATGTAACAAGTGTTAAAAGTCAATACCACAATTTACTTCCATTTTAATGGCTCCTTCACATTACCCTGAAGTGTCCTTAAAAGAATTAAGATGCAAATAAAAACATCTTTGACCAAAAGGTCAAGTAGTCTGATGATGTTTGCTTCCTGGGGGGAAAAAAAAAATCAGAAAAGGAAAATGGCTTGTCTTTTGCATTTTGTGTGTGATAAATGGATGTGAGCCTTCAAAAGGAACTCATGTATCTAAAAAGATTACTACAAGTAGAGCTTTTTAAAACTATGATGATGAGTAAGAGAAAGGGCATAAGTAGGACTTGCCACTGAAGATCAAGGGACTTTAACAAGCATGTTTCATCCATTCCTCCTGAGGGTACAGCTGGTGGAGATGGAGGGACTGATGCTTTCCTTTAAATTTAATAATTGCAGAATGGAGGTGATTTTTGCCTCTTACCCAGAGGGTGTAATGGAAGCTAATGTTACAGAACGTTTGGGAAGGTTTAACTGTTATTATGAAAATTAATGAAATGTTTAATGTTCTGAAAACAGCCATGCAAAAATCCTCCACATCAGGGTATTTAACACTCTGTAATGCAGCTCAGAATTGGAGGTTAAAATTTAATTATACCTTTTGGTTTGTTTTTTTAGGTTTTTTTTTAAAGGGCCTATAGCTTCCTGTCTCTTTTTTTCTCTTGACAGTTCTTTTACCTTCTTTCTTTATTGCAGCCTATAGAAAACATAGTTGTCAAGTTCTTCTTGGTGCTTGCTTAAACTGCTATTTTTCCAAATCCAGTGCTAACTACTTCATTCACCTAAGATGCTTTCTGGAGTTATGCTCCCTTGAGTATATGTCCTATTTCATGTTTTGTATCTTCCAGCAGTCTGTGCTCTGCACACGCTCCCATCTTTGTTCCCAATGGTAGAAAAGTTTCATCTTTTCTGTCACGCTAATTTTTTTAAATAAAATTTTATACAGTCTCCTAAGTAGAGGCAGGTTGCTCAGAGAGTTTAGAAACAGTGTTTTTCCACTCTGTAGCATTTCTGAGATTTCTCAGGGTGTTTTCTTGTCTGTACAACAGGCCTTTATGATTTTCGTTTAAAGGCAATTTTGGTTTTAGTGCCGTCAGCACATGAGTGCATCTTCCTAACCCTTTTTTCTCTGACTATATGGCATCTCTGACTTCAGTTTGCTAAAGGAAAGCAAGCAGGGAAACCTCATTGAATGTGGTTGGGACAAACGAGCAGCTTTTTATTTCCCCAATCTTTGACCCAGGCGGAGGTTCAAAAGCATTCCAAAACTTGCTGTTTTTGAGCTCTAGAAACAGATCTTCTAGTTGGTTCAGTGTTTACAGCTTTGAACCTGGATTTCATTATGGTTATCCCTGCCTCTGTGACTCGCAGCCTTCTTGAACATCTGCAATGCCTGCCTTCCTTGCAGGCAGCTCTAATGCTGCTACGGCAAACTCAGAAGGCAAATCCGTGGCGCTGAGGACGACAGCGATAATCGCTTCTTGAAGTGTACCCAGAGATGAAAAACGTTACCTTCTTCAAAAGTCTCTCCAAGGGTTTATGACTAAAACCTGACTAGAATCTTGCAGCCAGAGTGAGTGATCAAATCCAGCCCGTGTGAATTCAGAATCTTCCAGGCTGCAGCTCCCTTACAGTAACCTATGTGCTGTTTAGGGATAATTTTACAGTAACTGAATGTAACAGGTGTGTTTGCTTATTGGAGTATAGCATCCCTACCTCAGTAAGAACATGTTTTTCCTTCTTGTAGGCAAGAATAAGCCTAACTTGCTTTTTCCGTGTCTTTGGTCTGTAGGTTTTTTGAAGGTAAATAGGAGACAACTCAAATATTTAATTACTTGCTCCAGCAATCCTTGACAGGAGTTAATCACCTCATGTTAGCAATGTTAGCATCCTTATCTACCAGTTAATAAGCATATTAAAGTGTATTTTTGTAATGATCAGTAGTGACATCCCTGTCCACAAGGCTGACAAGACATAGATGCAGGTGCGTATTCAGTCAAAAATATACATGAACTTTAGAGAAATTGTTGAAAAAGCCACAAATTGAGAGTTGCTTATATTAGTCTTTTCCCTTTTTTTTTTTTTGCATTTCTAACAGTAAACGAAAGCTCATGAAGCTCAGAGATTAGGAGGAATTGCTTCCAAAAATCAGAATAAAAAAAAAACCAAAAAGTTGTGAAACTGATGAGTTTCATTGTTAACAGTTATTGACCAGATGGAAACAAAAAAAAAAAAAGCTTTCTACTTAGTTGTTTCCATCTTCTTGTTTGTAGTAATGGCACATACATACACATACATGTTACTTTATACTAGAAAGGATTCTGCAGAGGCTTGCATGGGATGGCAGGCACCAGGCTTCTCAAGATCCATAAGGGGTTATTACGTTGTGTGTGCTTCCTAGGACTTGGGTTGTCCATGTGAAGGCCAGGAAATGAGGAATAGGGGTGGGTCTTTGCTACTAGCTCATTCAGCAAAATGCTAAACCACAGTTTCCTAAGCTTTACGGCAGTGATTCTGACAAAGAATGCTTTGTACGCCTGCTTCCCCATGTGCAATTCCTTTCTGCAGTATAAATTGCCTAATTCATTAGCTGTCTAACATAATTTCTGCAGTCCTTCATTTTGATGCATCAGATGTGAGAATACTATTCCAAATTGTAGCGTGAATAAAATTGAGGTACCAAATCTTAAAAAAATAAATTACAATTCATGCTTTTTCATCTTGGGATAATATAAAAACATGGCCTCATTTTGCTGTTGGGATGTAAGAATTAAAATGTAACTTTAATTATGGCCTAAAATTGTTCCTTTTTCTACCTAAGGATTTTGGAGCAAAGTTTTGCTGAGGATAAATTCAAGTGTACGCCCAGGGTTGTTCTCATGAGATAGAAAAGGAAAAAAACTAAGCCACAACAAACCTCAAGTCTTACTGAAGCTGGTAACGCTTTAGAGCAGCTCCAGTTTCTCCATAATGATTACTGTGTGCAACTGTCAGATTTAACCTAGTAATAAAAATAACAGACAGAAAAACACTCTCACTTGGAAACATTTATGCAAGCTGTGTCCTTTTTGTCAAGAAGGTCAACAGTTTTGTTGTGTTTTGTTTTGCTGAAATAGAACACGATGGCATTATTTGGTTGTTGGCGTTTTAAAATTCTCAAATGAAATTTATCTGCAATAACAACAACTTTGTTGTCTTCCTGGAATGAAGGTTGGGATTTAATTTCGTTGATGGTACAGTCATCTCCCAAGACTCATTGTCTAGGAAACAGTGGACTAGCTTTATGCATAGCGTGGTTTGTACGTGAAAAGTGATACGTTTTTCAGTCTAGAGTATTACAATTTTAAAATAAGGTAGGCTGACCTTGCTCTGCCAAGGCTGTCTAGGGCTTGCAGAGAAGACAGGAGGAGGCTGGTGTCCCCCGGGCACAGTAAATGGAGGAGAGGCAACAGTCCTGCCTTGCCACAAGGGTTGATGCAGTTACACGGAGGCAGAAATTCCTCACCCCGGAGTGGGTTGGTGGGGGTGCAGGGGCTCCCCGCTTTGTTGCCTCTGGGCCTGCCCCGGGGGGCAGCGGGGCTGTGGCTGCAGCGTGATGGCAGATCTGTGGTCGGGAGAGATGGTGAGAGGTCGGTGCTTGAAGCTGCAGGAGAGGGATGAAAGAATTAAAAAGTGGATACATAAAAAGCCTGTGAAAAGGACTGAAGATTATAGGGATTAAAAAAGTTGTTACTATCCTGGGCAACAGCATCTCTCTGGGGGTGCTGAAGGGACCTGTGACTTCACTCTTTTACCCAACTTTAAAAGAGCTGCCAAGGGCGATTAAACCAGCAGGTCGCCGAAGCGCCTGACCGCACCGTGTTGCTCCCGGACGCCGTCCCGGCCTCGCACCGCCGGGCTCCGGGCCCGGGAGCAGAGCCCCGGGGGGAGCCGCCTCAGGGCCAGCCCCCGCCTCGGTCCCCTCCGCGGAGCGGGGGCAGCCCCCCGGGCCGGTTCGGCAGGCGCTGCCGTGGGGAGCCGGCAGCGGGGCCCGCTCCGCTCCTCTCCGCGCTACCGAGCCTGTGTGCGGGAGCGGGGGGCGCAGCCGCCCGCGCTCTCCGGCGGGGGGCGGCGCTCGCTGCAGCGCCGTCCCCGCTTCTCGGCAGCGGGCGGTCACGGCGGACACGCAGCCGGCGGGGGCGGGGAGCGCGGCCCCAGCGGCCGGCATGAACCCCCGGCGGCCCGCGGCGGGGACGGAGGTGGCGGTGCCGAGGTACGGACCCTGCGCGGGACGGGTCGAGCCAGGTCGGGCCGGGCTCCCGCCCCCAACAGGTGCAGGGTCCTCCCCCCGCCCGCGGTACCCGCCTGTCCTTGCGGGGCCGGGGCTCGGCGTGGTCCCGCCTGCAGAGCGCTGAGGCGTGCAGGGAGGGGAAGGGGAAGGGAAGGGAAGGGAAAAAGGGGTACCAGGCCCGGCTCGGCCCGGCTGCCGGCGCGGGAGAACCGAGGTGAACTGTCGGTCTGCGCCTGCCCGCCCGCCCGGCCCGGCGCTCCCGCCTCCCCGCCCGCCGGCCCCCGCGCTCACGCCGCCCGCCCCCCTCTCTCCGCAGGGAGCCGCAAGGCGAGTAACGCTGCCGCGGCTGGGCCAGCTTCCTCCGGGTCCATGAGCCGCCGCCAGCCGCCGCCGCCGCCAGCCGGGACTGCCGCCGCCACCGCCGGGCCCAGCTCCCCCAGCCCCACCGCCGCTTCCGCCGCCGCTCCGCCGCCCTGCCGGAGGTGAGTCCCGCCGCCGGGCCCGCCGCCGCTTGCTCCCCTCAGCGCCGCCCGCGGGCCCCGGCTCCTGTCAGCCGCGCCGGGGCGGGGGGAGAAGCCGCCGCCGGCAGCCGCGTTAGCGCCAGCGACCTTTTTTGGGGGGCGGGGGGAGAAGATGGAGGCCGGCTGGGACCGCGCGTGTGTCCCCCTCAGGGGGCGAGCTGCGGGCCGGGGTCTCCCGGAGCCCGCTGAGGAGAGGAGGCGGCGCCGGCTGGAGGGTCGCGCCGCTTCCTTCGCGCTCCCCCCACACACCTCGGAGCGGGGGCAGCGTCCTTCCCCGGCGACTGACGGCGGAGGCGGGAGCGGGCTGGGTCGGGGGCCGGCCAGCGGGTGGGCGGGCACGGTCGCCCGGGCTGGCCCCGTCTCGGAGAGCGCTACCTGTGCCTTGTTTTTCCCTCTTCCCCGCAGGACGGTCCCGCGCCCTCCGCTGTGAAGAGAGAGGATGGCCGTGACTCTAGAGCAGGCCCGGCGGGTGGGCTGTACCTGCCTGAAAGTACTCCTCAGGTTCGCCTTTATGGTCGCCAATAACCTGGTGGCTATTCCGTCCTACGTCTTGTATTTAATTATGCTGCAGCCGCTCCGACTGTTGGATAGTAAAAGCTTCTGGTATATCGAAGGAGTATTATTTAAGTGGCTTCTAGCCATGGTGGCTTCCTGGGGCTGGTGGGCAGGATATACAGGTAAGAACGTGTCATTAATTTAAAATCTACAAATATAAAGCTGTAAATAAGTGTTAAAGCATAGATGTTTTAGTGTACGTAGATATAGTGGATGTGTGGGATGTTTTTCTTTCAGGTTTCTTACACAGATGCGTTTCTGGATTGAGATACTCAGTGTACTGAAATGGTTTTTTTAAATCGTAGGTACAGCCTTATTATGTAGTAATTAAGTAATAGTTTCTCAACAAAATACTTCTCAACAAGGATTTTATCTTAGTGTAATCAGAAATATTATTTTTTTCCTAAGTATCTTCATCGCTTCGTTTTAGCGTTACGTAAACAAGGTCCATCTCCTCAAAAGTGAGTTGATTTGTACTCTGTGTGCAGTTGACAGAGACAAACTTTTCTTTATTAAGTCTATGCATCCCTAAACCATCTCCCTTTAAAACTATCAGGATACAAGGCTAAGAAGTTTGACACGAAGCTCGTGTCAGAAGAGTAGGTCTTCTGTTCCCTGCAACAGCGACTGTCTTTGCTGCTGCTTCAGAATGGAGAGAAGCAGAGGGAACTTCTTTCATACAAATAGTGATGTGCAATGTTTCTTCGTTTACTGTTAGCGCAACTAATTACAGAATCCATAGGGTTTTTTCTCCTCTGCATGCTTGCTTTGCAGATATTATTGAACTTTTGCTTGTTAGTATTCATAGGCTCATCAAGGTCATGGACTGAACTGAAATATTAAGGAAGGCTCTACTCTTGTCCTCGAATGCACTGATTTCCATTCTGGCTACTGTACTTTGTGCAAGGAAGCAGCCATCAAGTCTTTTTTATGTACTTAGTCCTTGGAAAGGGGAGGAAATGGATCTACTGAGTGCAAAATATGAACAGTCCTCCTAAATTTCTTTCCCTCTCTTCTGCCCAGGCTGCATCCGCGGGCATGTCCATGTAAACAAGGAAAAAACAGGAATGACAGCACACAGCTCTGGAGTCTGGTCAGACTCCTGATTAGTCAGAAAGTCAGTGTTCACCCAGATGGAGCGCTCTTTTTGTTAGGCTACAAGAGCTGAAGCCTCTGTGATAATGTGCCTTTTGGTACCTTCTCGTGTGCCTTTCCGAGATGCACAAAGTGTCTGTGGATACTCTAGGTGAGCTCCCAGTTCTTCTTAAGGAGATGGTGGCAGCAGCAAGCTAGGCTCTGGTCTGTTGGGCTAGAACTGTCGCAACACTGCACTGCTTCAAAATTGCCTTGCCTGGTACAGCTCAAGCTTTTCCAGATATGCTGTTTTAAGATATCTTTTTATATGTTTGTATTTGCTCGTTAAAAGAAGTCCACATAGTACTTGCAGTGGCGGGTGTGTTTTTTAAAAATCTGCTTTATGCCTTAAAGCGTAAAGGCCTTCCAGAAGATGATTGACTTTCAAGGTGTCGTGTGTATTCTTAATTGGAAATGGGAAAGTTTATGGGCATAATGGTAATGTTAAAGTCATACAGCATATGACCCCGGAGATTCGCTGTGTGTATTGAACATGCTAGTTAAAATTCAAGCCATTGTCCCATGACAATACGGTTGTCAATTTCTGAAAGCAGTTTCCTTGGGATAGTTGTACTGCTGACTGCAGAACTGTGTGGTTTCTTTTGCCTCTTGCTTGGAAAGTGGTCTTAGCATGAGCTGCATATCCTAGAGTCTTCCTGAAGCATCTGTTGATCGGTGTTGCTGATGTACTTTGACAATTTGAAATCCTTTTTTTACAGTCTTGAAATGTCTTAGTATGTTTGTTTGAAGTATCGTTTGCAAACAGCTACACAGAAGTGTTTTCTGGGATGGTGTATGGGTAAGGAGGCCCATCTTTTTGCTTTTCACTATAAAGCATGGCTTTTGTTTTGGGGAGGAATTTAAGCAAATGTTTGCACAAATTCTCAGTTTAAATATATTTTATTAGATATAAAGAAAGCTGCAAAATAGAAAAAATGGCTTATTTATTTCTTTCTTCACCCTTATCAGTGCTCACCACCAAATGCAAAATAAACCTGTAAAGCATACATTTTGGACTTCAACATACGTAGACAGAGTAATTTGTGTTTCTGTTTCCAGATTGATAGATTTTTAAAATACTGTTGCTAGGTCCCCTCTTTTTATAGAGTACATTATAACTAATTCAGAACTGAAATACTAATTTGTTAGAGTTGATGTCTAAGACTTGCAGTGGTGTATCTGGAAGAGACATTGCTCCAGAATTCTTCTTTTTTCAATTCCAAAACCTAAGTCATGGATAGGCTTCAATATGCTCCATCTTTGCAAAAGTAAATACAAGATAGTAGGTGTGTGGGTACATTGAGAAGATTAAGGATTATTTTTTTTCTTTTGAGTAGCAGAGCAGTTGGTGAGGTTTTTTTTGTTTTTTTTTTTTTCTTCTTGATTGAGAGGGTAACCAGCTAAATTGTCTTGTAATTGGAGGTAAACTGCATCAGTTTTCTTGAAAGTATGTTTCAATTCTTTAAATTTCTTTACTTTTTCCCTTTCTAAGCTTGGGTCGTCTGTTGGGTGAGAAGTGACATAAACCATTTGTAATAAGGGCCTTAAACTCAGTCTGCAAAGTAGATTCAGGATGGACTTTTTCTCCCCTCTGTAAGTTTGTACATGATGTGTAGGAGAGAGCTTAACGCCAAATGAAGAAAATATGGTGAGTGCTAGATTTTTTCCTTCTAGGCTTTGCTGCTGTTGTGTAATTGTTGGTATGTTTTATTGAGTAAAGCTGGAAGAGCCAAGGAAAATTCATGAACTAGGTCTGCCCTTCTACTCCCCACCCCCGCATAAACCTGTGGTTTTGTGCTAGGATCCTAGAGGATTTGTTACAGAAATTACGTGATCTGTGTCTATATCAGTAGCTCTAATCTGTGTTTCTTGATAAACCTAGGTGTTTCTCTTTGCAGATGCATTTGATGTTATGTAAAGAGATAGTGTGTAACTGGACAAGCAAAATAAAGAAAGGAATGGGAAGAGATACTGTAAAGGTCACTCTCCTTTCCCTAATCTTTTTCTTCTTAAGATGCAACTATGAGAGAGAACTTGAGTATAATTGGTTGCCTTTGATTTTTTAAAGAGCAGAACATGATAAATATCTATTTTGTTCTCTTGAACTCTATAGTGTTTCTTATGAAAAGGAAAACTGAGTGCCTTTTTATGAAGAATGTTCAGATAGTCTAGTAATGTTATTTTATTTTTATATGCTTTCAAAAAGGCCTTCTTATAACTCTTCTAAGCCTTTTTCAGTTTTAAGGCTTTATGTATAAATACATATACTGCTCTCGCTGTAGGAGCTGTTGAGTTAGGATACTCAGTACCTCTGTATTAGTGGGATTTGAAAGGCACCTTTGAATAACACTTCTAAATATTTTCCTGCATTTGTTGGAAGATGCAGACTCGAGGGTGCTTGATCCTTTGGGAAGTACCTTTTTTCTCCTATACTGTAATTTGTCATTTAATGTACAAGGAAACCAGAAACCACTGTGGTTCTAAACAGTGCAGTAGATGTACTGTGAGGGAGATGGAGCATGTCTGTGGTGGTGAATTTCTGATGTCCTCCTGCTCACCTACAAAACTAGTTTTAAAGCAACCATCTTCTAGATTTTAACTTCTTTGGGCAAGTTTGCAGACTAAAGTTTAATATCCCTGTATCAAATAAAATCGCTAAAAATAGGATTGCTAGAGAACATCTTGATTTGCCTAAATGCACTTAGACTATTTTGTTTGTCTTCTGCTGTCTGATTGCAGAAATTAGCATTGGCCTATGGTAGTGTTGCTGTGATAGTGTACTTGGAAATCTCTAGGGCAGCAGAGTAATCGTTTAGCAACAAGGTCCTGCTACTTGTGATGCTCATCCTGTGCTGTGCTCTGTTCCACGTGGCTGGTCCCACTGTAGGGAGCGATGGTGGGTGCTCAACAGGTACCTCTAGTTGGGGATGGGGAGGAGCTGCTGGAGGACGAGTGTCCTCTGTCCACAGAAATGTCGGTGTGCTTCTTTCTGCCTGTCAGAGCACCAAGGGAGAGGTGTGTTGGATGGGAAGAGCGGGCTTGTGTGCATCTTGGGAGGGGGCTTCCTTCAGAGTTGTGCTTGGAATATTTGGTACTCTGGCAGTGAGGAGGGCAACTCGACAAAACCTTCTCTTTCAGCCTCATGCCAACAGAGTCTTGCAGTAACGTTGGACAGGTTGATGGGCTGATGAAAGGAAGAGTAATGCACCTCTGTTACCACACACAAAAAAGTCTTAGTGATGTGAATGTACTTACTTACTGGTATAATGATGCAGTGCTTAATAAAAAGTCCACTAATCCTATGGTATTGCCTGTTACTGTTCTGTGTCAGCTGGGAAGGTGACATATACATAGTGTCTGTAACAATATTCTGGTTTTGTCAAGTGAGGAGAATTTCCCTTTCTTCATTCTTTGTTATTCAGCCAAGTAGAGTAAAACTGAGATTTGGATTTTCAGTTGTCTCCCCCTTCCTCCCAAGTGATTTAAAATTTATTGGCTAATTTGTATGTATGATTAAGTAGTGCCCATTCTATAATTTTTTTTTCAGCAGTCATACTGTCTTTTTTTTCTCTAATTTTAAATTTTTTTTCCGTTTCATCAGTCAGTGGCCTCAACTCCTCTAGCCTTCTAAGAATGCAAATATTTTTGTCTTCCAGAGCTGTAAAAGATACAGGTGGAGTTGCTGTGACAGCACTTCCTCGGTGCAGACAGCATGTCCCGTCTGTGCTGCTTCTCACGACAGGTCGGTCCCTTTCCTTAGGCAGGAGCTGCATCAAAAGCTGGAGCATAGCAGATGAGATAAAGTAAATTCTTTTTTTCTGCCCCAAATAAGGCAGGAGGTGTTATTTCAGGAGAGCTATCTATGCCTCTAATCCTGCTGTTGTTTTCTACCCTCCTCTGTTCCTACAGTGTGATTTATTTTTCTTTAACTGGCAATATTTTGTTTTCAGGACTGGTTACTCCTCTTAGAACTGGGCAGGGAGGGGCACAGGGGAAACAATTGGTGCTTGTGAGGTCAGGCAGTGTGTGAAATGGAGAAACAAAATTGGTTTGTGTTTTCTTTTAATGTGTAAAAATACCTGATGTGACTCAGTGGATTTGGATATCAACATACCACACAGGAGCTTTTGGTTTCTGGTTTATGCTATGGCTAGGTGTTGAGTTTCTAGGTAATCCATGGCTTAAATGCAGCTTTCTCTGATGCTTATGATTTATGTGTAGGTAATGCTGAGATCAAGCAGGGATCTTTGAGTTTATTTTGCTGTTTGTAAGAGGAAGTTTGTGAGCTGTCTTGATAAGAAAAGGTCAGAGTTGAATGAATGGAGGACATTGGAGCTGTTTCTACCCTGGTCCCAGAGCAAAGGCTCAGTGTGAATTTGCCTAAGAGGAGGTAAGGAGTACAAGTGAATTCACTGCCAGCTTCTTTGTGCAAGTGATGTGTCTATCAGGAGTGCTATACAGTGACCCTTGTCCTGTTTTCATAACATATAAAATCATACTCTCTCTCCTTTTTAGGACATGAACTACAGGCTTTATCATACTTCTTTATAGTTCATCTAGTGTCAGCAATGTGTTAAGAGTAGTAAAACTTATCTTTCATTTTCCTATCATTTAACTATAAAGGACCATTCAAAAAAATTAACTATTGAAATGCTGTCTGAATTTGTAGAAATCTGCTGCCTTCTATCACAAAACTTGGAGTATAAGCACACACTGTTGCTTTTCTGCTAGTGATATTTTTGTTGGTTTTTGCTGTTTATGCCCCTTTTATTATTTTTGTTAAGGAAAGCTTCTGCTCCTGTTTCACCTACTGTGGATAATACAGAAGCTATTGCAAGCGCACCGAATCTCTCACATCTGCCTAAGGATAGTAAGGATCAAATTATTATTATTTAAGTCCAGGAGTGGCTGTGGGATGCTTCTGAATTAACTTACGTGCTAACAGCCAAAGGAGGACCAAGTTTTGATAATTATGGGTTCTATTCCTGCTTATGGCTGAGGTTGCTATTTTTAGGATGTGTTTTCATCCCTTCTAGTTCTTCTGGGCCTTTGTTTTTAGCGTATCTATTCACACTCATCATCTTAGTTCTCCATTTGTTGCTGGTTGACTGCCTGAAAGACTATGACTAAGGATACCTGAGAGAGATGTATCTGTTCTTTCTACCTTTCTTGCTTCTTTTTCTTGATTGTAGGCTTTTAGGAACCATGTGAAATAATTGCAGGAAAGCTTTTGTCCAGCTCTGATTTGGAGAAGCAAGGTCTTAGGGAGTTAAGTTCTTTGTCCAACAAATTCTTTGTAGAGTGTATGAAGGGGGATTTTTTTTTTTTAATACTTCAATGGTGAGACTGTCTGTATTGGAACATGTCAGAGATGATGCTTTTATGTCAGAGATGCAAGTTCTCATTGTCACTTAATGTAACTGTTCTAAAGCATAGACGTTTTAGTGTTTATTTCTCTTTTCAAGGGAACTGGTGAAAAAATGGATATTTAATGTGGATAAAACCCATTTGCTCTGTCATTTTGTTCTAGGAAACTACTTTTTTAGAATGAAACTCAAACAGATGAACAGAATATATCACTTTCACTGTAGGGTGTGTGTGAGGGACAGAGAAGTCTTGCCAAAGGTTAGTTTGGCAAGGTTTTAAGCAGCTGAAAACAGGATCTTAAAAATGGGCGAGTTGTGCAACCTTAATCAGACAGGATAGTTAGTAAATCCTTTATGGAATATAAGCTTAGTGGTGTAACTTTCCAGCGTGAACTGAGCCAAAGTACAGCTCCAAGATATGTAATCTGCTTGCGTTTATTACAGTGGAACATGAACTCTAATGCTTAAGATGACATGTCAGATGCAGGGTTGCGTAGGCATGTAATTGCACTGCTCTTGCAGTCACCGCAGTTCAGATAATAGTCCAGCCATTTGTACGTGCAGTTACTGAAATAAATAAGTCTAATATGTTTTATTCATAAAGATGTTCCGTGGCACCAATGAGGGCTTCGCATATGAGGCTGCATTTCTTTAATTTTATTTTTTTTCCCCAATCTATCCTCACAAGCGTTTGAAGCAGGGAGTGCCACCGAAGAAAAAGCCAGTCCCAGACTTTTCAGACTCGTCCTACCACTGCTGCTTCAGTTTTATTGGCCAAATATTTTAATGATTATGTGGTGATCTGGATCACGGCCCTGATCCACGCTAGAACTACCCAGTTTTGCTGGGTGACTTACAAAACAGAGTCTCTAACCAATTTCATTTTGTGGGTGTGGTGAAAGAAGAAGGTGAGTACCAATAGCGAAGGGAAAGAGGAAGGAGCTGCTTCTTTTGGTAACAGTACCAGCTTTAATGTATGTGTTGACCTACTGCTTATGGTCCCAATTCAAGAAAGCAGTCCTGTGCAGGATAGGGCTTTCGTATGTGAATAAAATGTCACTGAAGTAGGCTTCTTCACCTTTTCTTATTATTTTGTTAAATGATTGGTGTTGTTTAGACTGGAAAAGCACCTTCTGCAAAGTTACGTTAGAGAGAAAACTAAGCATAGGGTGAGAACAAAGGATTATCATAAACTGAAAACTGTTAAAGGAATAAAAAGACCAGTGTTCATTTTGATGAAAGGTTAGCAGTGGGGTTCCTCTGAAGTTTTGTGCACGTACTGTTTGAGTTTGGCAGCTACAGAGACAGTTGTAAAGAACTTCAAAAGTACTTTAAGCTTTATGAATAGCCGACATAATGCAGTTGTTATTCAGTGTTCAATAGTCCAAAATAATAAACATTTAAATAAAGTAGCAGTTCAGGAAAGAGATTAGTATCATGGTGGAGAGCTTAGGGAAAGCTTTAGCTCACTAAGCAACTACACATTCTGTTACGAAATATGTAAAGCACAAGATGGAGAATAATATTAAAAATATCAGTGGTTCAGCTCTACATTGCTGGTTTTGTCTCAGTGATGTAAAGCTATTGAAGAATTAAGAAGGGACTCTAATAGGGTCAACAGCTTCATTAGTGCAAACTGAAATCAAATCAGAACAATTTATTCTTAGCTGAACTTGAATCAGAGCTGAATTGGACAACTCAATGATTTTGTTTCCTGGCCAGAAGAGAGTAGAAGAGATGCAGCCTCCCTGCCTCTGTGTAAAGAAGAGGACTTCTGGTTTCATTGGAAGGTAGAAAATCAAAGTGTTCAAGACTGAATAAGACAGCAGTGCCTGGGGGTTTTGTCTGTCTTTGTTTTTTTTTTCCTTAAATGCTTTCATTAGGTCTTTCCACAAATATTTACTTTGAAGGATAGAGTTGGTGATGTTCCTTCATTTGAGTCATACAACATAATCTGGAAAATTTTTATTTAAATGTTAAAGTTCTAAAAGGCAAGGAATTGTCTCTGCTAAGGAGTTTAATAGTTTAAACTATCTTAAAGATTCACCTCAGTTTTGTAATTTAAGTAAAGGGGGAGAGGAAAGGTTAATAGCTTTATTACTGCTTCTCCCTTATGTAGAAAGGGATTCTAAAAATAGAAATGGTGTTCTAAAAGCAAGGGCCAGCATTGCTGCTGTTTGGGAGGACACGGGTTCTGGAAAGTTGATTCATCAGGACAATTGCATGAGTGCTTGTGGGTGTAGTTTTCTGGTGGCAAAAAGGAGGATTTTGTCTGAGGTTTTTTAATATAGTTTCATTTGTTTCTAGAATCCCGACGTTACAAATATGCAGATTCTGTGAAAGTCTGTGGTGTCCTTATTTGCTTGTCAGAACTGGGGGAAAATACTCCATTAATATTAAGAGTATGTGGGTTTGGTTAATTTAAGCACCAGTTGTCTTTCAGTGTGATGTTTAGGGTGGGACATAGAACACTATTTTAATGTAATGTGTTATTATCTATATGGATAAATGTGATAGTGTTTTAAGCATAGTTTCCTGATGGGATTAAGCTACTTGTTTAACAGCTATTCTTTCTGTCACCCCTCCCACACTTCTGATTTGCCTCCTTGCAAATCTGCCTGCGATTGACCAGATGGTTCAGATTTCAGACATAATGGTGTTCTCATGAGTTTTGTGAAAATTGGCAGCTGAGCCAAGGAGAGAGAGAGACCCGAGTTAGTGCCTCTGCTGAGGGTAATGCAGGCAGATTTGGCTGTCGTACATCTTGTTTGACATCTCCTGCGTGTCCAAGCAGTGCATCAATAGCTTTGTGTTTGCCACAGTGCTGGCATATCTTGTCCAGCCCGTTGAGGAGAAGGTTAGACAACATGTTTTTGGGAAGCCAAGCTTTTTACTTCTGCTGCTTCTGGAACGATGTGTTAATCTGGCAGTCGCGGACAGCATATGAAGCAGCATCCTTTCTTTTAGGTGATGTTTTTTTTTCTACCTTGCTTATCATAACCTTTTAGATCCAAAAGGGTAAGGTGGCAAAAGAACTTGTAACCCTTGTCTTTTTTGTCCCCCACCCCTGAATACATAGAGAGTACTCCCTACTAAAAGTAAAGTTAAACTAAATGCCAATTCTAATTAGACACTGAGAGTTTTGCAGTTGAGTTTCATGGTACCAGAATGTCACTCCATGTGCTTCAGCTGAGGAGCAGACCTTCCATAACTCTGGGGAGGAACCAGAGGGATTAGAAGTTTTATAAATTTAGAGGAAAATGTAGAAAAGAGAAAAAGACCACATAGCTTCTAGGCAAGGGCAGGAACTGTACCTAATGGGAGTGCCCAGCCCGGACAATATGCCAATCTCCTCTGTACATAAAATGAGAGTTGGCATAGCCTCCCTAAAAAAAGTAGAACTAGAAGGGCATCAACCTAACTGAAAGTCTCAAGTAGGATCAGTGATCCTCAGATGACTGCAGGCATGGCAGAGCCAAAGGGAAAGTCAGTTCTGAATCTGACCCAAGGGCATATAGAAACATGAGGCTCAAGGTGTGTTTTGGGGAGACCTGTGAGAGAGAGCAACAGTGTGAGAGTCTGCCCAGAAGGGTTCCGTAGCACACATGAGAGCATTACATTAGAAAAGTGGCCTCTTGAGTTTTGTACCTGAACCTGGTCTATTTTGATATGCAGAAATATATATAGATGGCCTGGCAAAACTCCAACTCTGGTAACTGCCAATTTCCTTTCCAAATGCAATCTTCTTTCATAGCCATTTTTATTTTCTGTGCTTGTCTCTGGCATGAAATTCAGTTGTTGTTCCTCCTAGCAACAGTTTTACTGGGAAATAAATATAACTGTAGCCTGTCTATACACTGATATAGTATGAAGGACCTATGAAGTTCAGTTTCCATATGTAAAAATGCTTTTGGACGAAGGTATGGTTAATGTAAATGTCGGTTAAGCCTCTTGCATATGGTGGATTACATGAAAACAAATGGATGAATATGATGATCTTTAAGGTCCCTTCCAAACCAAACCATTATATGATTTTCATTTATTTGAGAGTCTTCTGGTTTTATCATCAACCCTAATAGTTTGGTCTTCTAACCTAGTAATGTAGAAGGGCAATGTGACAGAAGCAAAGCTTTTGCCTAGGTAATTCTGTTGTCTTGGATGTGTTTAATGATTATTTGATGCCTACCTTGGGCTTCTGGAGTTTGACAGGATTTTACAGGCTGGACTTGTGTCCTTCATCTGTTTCGGAGAGAGAAAATACTGAAACATGCCCTTTTCTTAGTTCTCCTTTTTTTTTTTTTTTTTCCCCCTTTACTGCTTACATTCTTTGTGAATGTTTCAACAGCCTACTAAACTTTAAAAGCTAAAATGCAGAGCTGAATTGGCATAGCCATGAGTGGCATCGCCATGCGTCACTGCAGGAAGGCAAAGGACAATTTGGGTGGCTGCTGTGGTGAAGAAAGAACCGTAGCAGGTGGTCTGGTCCTTCCTTTGCCAGTCCCATCACCACCCTTTCCTGATACTTTGCAAAAGCAGTGGGTAAATCTGAGTGTCTGGTCACTCACTGGGTTTGCTATGAGCCAGGGTAAAGAAACGAAAGAGCAAAGTACAGAGGATTTAGTTGGATAGGGAGAATTTGATGTTTGAAGTATATTGACCAAAGCTCTTACTCTGCGGGAGTGCTAGACTTGTGTAGCCTGAATAAATTTATTTTTGACAGTTTTCTTTTTATCTGAGGAAAGAATAATTTGTAACGCTTCCGGAGAGTGCTTCACAAGTAAAGCCAAGGCACTTGTAGCCACAAATCACGACAAGTTGCATGACAAGAATGCTCGCAGTGCCTATTACTGCCCACAGCCTTAGGAGTATTCTCATTAGTCATTTAATTGGAATTTTGAGATTAATAATATCTTCTTGCGTCTGTGGCACACTCGCTGTATTTGAAACTGAGAGGTCCGTTTCCAGGGTCTCTTCCACAAATGTGTTGTTCAACCCCTTTATGGGTGCTCTCCACAGAAAAACTGCTCTGTTTTTAATTGAAATTGAACTGAATTCTGTTCTCTTCTTTTTTTTTTGTTTCCCTAACATTTGTCTGCTGTCAATTTTAGCATTTGTTCCCAATAGCAAAACTTTTTGATCTGAGCTGTGGATTTTTTTTTTTTTTATTTTTTCCAATTTGAGGAGTGAGAGGAGAGAGAAAGAAGCTTCAGTTGCTCTCATTCAAAACTGGGTCCTGGGTGTTTCCCTGAAAGGTGCATTGAATATTAGCCTCTGCAGTGAGGGTGAAGGGTAGGTATTGGAGCCAGCCATTCAGAACATTGAAGTAAATTGTTTGTATGGAGTCTGACCATTTTATGTCAGTAAGAAGTACTACTGAAACTCCTAGCAAGACTCAACCACAAATCCAAGGTATTTTTTGCAGTCGTCAGCAGGTGTAAGAGGATTATTTGTTTTGTAATAGTAACAGATGCCGGAGAGCTGAACTTTTTTTAAAATTAGGAACAGTAAACTTTCTGCCCCTGCTTTGAGGTGGGTCAGCTAGAAAAATCTAGTGAGACAAGCTGGTTTTTTTTTCCTGCTAATTACTTAATTTGTGACAGTCTGAGGGTGCTATTAAAGGCGTCGCTTCTGATTTTATGATAGTGGACTTCTGCTTATTGGCAACTTGAAACGTGGCCACACACTTAATTCTTAAGAGTCACTGAACTGGTATAGGATAACCTGGGGTAAATTTAATTACGGTAAGATGCTTTGTTGGCGTGAATCGTTTGCTGTGTCATACTAGAAAAAGTAGTAGCTTAAGTTCCCAGCTAGAATAGTGGCATACTCTTTCCAGCATGCTTTTCAAACTTATTGTTGCCTCTTGTTTTAACAATAGGACTTGCATAAACAAAAACATAAAACTGAATATAGGAATTTGCTGTTATGTTAATTTGCATCATTAGCTTCTTATTGTTTCATGATTGAATTATGTTGATTAAATTTGTGGTAACTGAACATCGTTTTCCCCCTGACCTTTATAAAATCCATTGTTTGAAAAAAATGAACATGGTATCTAAAAAGTCCAATGGGAAATATTCTTAGAGTTTTTGTTTATGTTGTAACTTCTTTGATATAAAGACTTGTAGCATGAGTGATAAGTTTAATGAAGTCTTTGAAACGTAATGGTGCGAACATTTAAGGCTTCTTTAAATGGTTTGTCCTTCTCCTCCCTTGCATCTGTATCCAGTTACTTTTTGATTCTTTGCATGCCTTTCATTATTAAGTTTTCCCTTCCACACTGCAACTGAAATGTCCAGTGACTTGGTTCTGGTTCGTGGTACGTGGCAACACTAATCCACTTGAACGGGAAGGTGCTGCAGAGGCATGTGGGGAGGAGAGAGTCGTGCTGCATCTGTTTGATTAGCAGTCACTTTTATTGCTTGAGGATATTAATTTTTAGATTATGCTGCTTTTGCAATCTTGAAACACACTGTTTGAATATGTACTTCTCTTCTTGCGCTCAGTAGCTCTGTTTTTTCTGCCCAGAGTTGACTGAGTTGAAGAGGTTTAAATGGTCAATGTCCTCCCAAGTGGAGAGAAGCTCCTCAGTTCTGAGGTCACTGTAGGGAGAAATAAATGCACAGGATGGCCTTTTGCCTTTCTCATGTAGGCCATTTAACTGAGATAATCTAAAAGTAAAGGGTTTTCCAAATATATCCAGCACTACTTTTAAGTGATGATTATTTGTGCTGCATCATGAGCTGGGCTGAAAAGTGTCAGCTCTATAACGAGACAGCATCAACAGCTTTTTGTGGTAAAGTAGGCACGACCTGAAGAATATGAAGAAGTAACTGAACTTGATTTAGATAAGCAGAAAGAACAACCAGAGCTGGGGTATTGGGACGGTCTGAATGCATTGAGGATCTAGATTTCCATTTATAGTATTGTTGATTTCTTGACTTGAACCTTAAGCCAGTGAGGAAAGTAATGCAGTTTGTTTCCATTAGGAGGAAAAATTGATGAAGATCTGGTATTTTTTTTTAATCAATATGACTAACTTAAAGGATATCTGCAAAATCTTGTTTTTCTGAGCCTGGCTGGATTTGAACACTGGGAAAATGCTTTCCTTGCTCGGTAGTGTAATTTGTGTTGGGTTTTTGTTTTGTTTTGTTTTTTTAACCTCGCACGTCTTCTGAAAAGCATTGTCTTAGTTCTTACCTGTAATTACTCTGGCAGGTTTTCTTGCTATGTAGCCTTTTGGCTGTAACCCGTGCCTGTGTCCAGTCCTAGGGGTACAGATCTAGAGCTAAGCAGTTGAATGCTCCGGGGCTGATCAAGCCTTTTCACTGTGCTATTTAATTAAGGATGAATGCAAACTCTCACTTGGCGTTTTAGGCAAGTTCCACATCTTGTTTAAAGAAAAAGTAATGTTTGCTTACTTCCAGCCCTGTTATAGTTTTCTGGTATCTGTATTTGATAAACCTCAAGGCACTTCAGAGAATTTCATGGGTACCAGAAAACCCTTGATTAGTTACCTCTCTAGCTGTGATATAAATGCACTAGACTAATGTATTTTATCAGCTTCCTGTGAGAAAGTGCTCTCCATTTTTGTGTAATCCAGTGCTATTTTTCTGTGTTTTTTGTGTCTTTAACCTGAAAGAGCCTCTTTTATGATCCCAAAATATACTGAAATAATATAACTGAAAACTTGCAGTTAAAAATGGAAATGGGACTTCCAACTCATGTCTTTTCATTGCTAGCTAACCTCTCTAGGTAATAATTAAGTTCTGTTGAGTTGTTCTGCTGTCCCCAGAAGGACTTGATACTCCATTGCCTTGGAAATTTGTTGTAAAATTGCTGAATATGTTATGCTATTTCTGCAGCTGGTTATTTTTTTGGGGGGGAAATACCTGAAAACCTTCTAGATGCTCTGAAATTATATAGGAAGCTTGCAATCTACAAATCTTAAAAAGAGAGGAAATGGGCATCTCTTCCTGGGTAAATTCATTGCTATCATGTCACCAGATACTTGCTCTTTAAAAGCCATGCTTTCAACTGTCCAGACTTGGAAATCTCGATTAAGTAGGAACAGAATTTTCCATATGGCTAGAACTGTGGCTTTTAAAATACCTCACTTCTTTTCAAACAACAATTTTTGCAGAACTTTGTAATAATAGAGCTTGCTCCCTTTTAAATAACAGTGAAAATTCTATGCAGTCTTTATCAGTTAATTTTAAGCAGTTCAACAGTTATCACAGAATATACTTAAATTTTGTGTAACAAGTTCCTTTCAGTCTTACGTATTTCTTTTCAGAGCAGTAAGGACTCAAATCTGTCCTTCAAAAGCAAAAAATCTAGTGTAGATTACATCCACCTATTTATGATAGTAGAAGAGATAGTCTTCTCTCTCTGGAGGGAACAGTGCTATTTCACAAGTAATTTGCTTTGCAAATCCCACCCTAATGGGATTTTTCACACAGTTGGTTTGGATATGCTATTTTTTTGGTATTGATTACACAATCTGAAAAGTATCCCTTGACTTAAGGCCACAAACCTGGGTGTATTCTCTGGGTATCTGCTTTTTGTCCTGTACCTGTTAGTTTTTTAAGGCTGTATGATATGGTAGCTCTGCTTTTTGAGCCACCTTAACAGTTGAGGGAGGTGAGGGAACCTTATGAATGACTCTTTGGCATCGCAGGGAATTTCACATCTGGAAAGACAAGGAACAGGATCAAATTAGTAATGCATACCGTGGCCAGTGACTCAAAAGGAAACTGTAGTAATGGTATTGCAGTCTGAGATACTGCCCCTGGGCAGATTCTGCTGCTTACACAAGTTGACTCTGCAAAGGCAGCTCGGGTTATCCTTACCATGCAGTGCTTTAACTGTGACAGAGCCTGTGCTTTCAGAGTGCCATCTTAGGGAGAAAAACATCATCTTCAATTTGCTTTCCTCAAACAAATCCAAAGCCCACTAAAAATCAAGCAGCTGTCACCATGTCCCTGCCTAAACGGTGGTTCTGTAGCATTTGGGGCACATGGCTACAAAATTTTGATAACAAGGACATTTATCTTTTGTATTTAAGCTTACAGGAAAAAGAAATGAGGTGTTGCATGACTTTAACATTTTTCTAACATTATTTAAAAGAACAAAACTCTGTGCTTGCTATGCACTAAAAACCCCAACGTGCCTAACAAGTTTGTTTGTTTATTTTAAAAAGAAATTCATAGCAATTTTGAGGGTAACTTAGGTGACTCGTGCTGGTTATGCTTTGCATGTTGGGCAAACTGGACTTGCCCAGCAGGTCTTCCAGCGTAGCAGACCACAGTTCTGTAAGGATTCATTCTAGACCAACTGGTGCTTGCTGCCCCATCATCCCATCTTCTTCTGATAGCTCCAATTGGGCTGGATTGCCCCCACTCCCTCCCTTTTTTTTCTTTTTTTTTTTTCCCCACCAGCACAGATGCTCGCGTAATGTTGCAGTAGCTTCCTTTTGCTTCTCGAATATTAAAGCAACTTGCTCAAAATAGGAAAAATAAGAAATATCTTAGATAAAAATAGTAGGGAAAATAACCGAGGCCTTCCCACTTTTCCTGTTTGTTGGGGTTTTTGTTTGTTCACTTTTCATTTCTCTAAGCTTTTAGTTTTATGTTTAAGTAGGTGTCAGTAGCTGTATCTGAGTGTTAAGTAGTAATTTGAATCTCCTGGTGTTTGGGTAACTGAAAGCTCAATTGTGTGCTTCGTGTTTGACAAGCAGACAAAACAATCTCAATAAAGTAACTTAATTTTCCATAATATTTCATAATTTAGCTAAAGATACACAAAGAGAAGTGAAGATCTCTGTCTTCAGATGAAGGTCTCAGGATGATAGCAGTGAACACAATGGCTTATTCTGGCTAAAATGCATTATTGCCTCAAGTTTGCGGTATTAGCCACTGGTTCCACTTTTTTTGACTGAATCTGATGATCCTAGGTGAATCATATTCTGCTTCTTCCATATTAAGGTTTGAACTGTCCTTCAAATTTATGTCTTTGCTGCAGTAACACAGAAAAACCTTGTCAGTTTGTATTTGCAGCATGTGCTTTGTGACTGTAAAGGCTGCTCCTTTTCATGCCAGAAGATGAAACTGTAGGTTTTGTTGTAGTTGAAAGCATCCACTATGTTTTTCCTTCTGATGTCAGGCTGTAGGTCACAGAACCACAGAATTTAGGTTGGAAGGGACCTCTGGGGATAGTATAGTTGAACATCCCGCTCAAAGCAAGGTCAGTTAGAGGAGGTTGACTGGGTCCAAGTCCATTCAGGGTTTATATAGCTCCAAGGATGGTCACTCCACAACCTTACTGGCCAACCTGTGCCAATCTTTGACCACTCTTAGTAAAAATGAGTTTTTTTTGTTTTTTCCTTTTGTTGAAGTGGGATATCCTGTGCTGGTTCCCTCTCAACCTGCCACTGAATACTGGAGCAAAGAGTCTGATTAAGCCTTCTTTACTCCTCTCTCTGTATCCCCATCAGGTATGTAAACATGGCTACGATTTCCCCCTGGAGCCTTTTCTTTTCCAGGCTGAACAGTCCTAGCTCCCTCAGCCTCTCCTCATGGGAAAGATACTGTGATGCCTTCATCATCTTAGTGGCCTTTTGTTGCACTCAACTCCATTAAGTCTACATCTTAAATTGTACTAAGGAACCCAGAACTGGACCTAGTGCTCCAGATGTGGCCTTCTCGGTGCTGAGCAGAGGGCAAGGTCCACCTCCCTCCACCTGCTGGCAACGCTTTTCCTGATGCAGCCCAGGATACTGTTTGCTGTGCCACGAGGATGTGTTTCTGGCTTGTGGTCAGCGTGTCCACTAACACCTCAGGGCCTTTTCCGCAGAGCCATTCCCCAGGCGTGGGACTGGGCACTTCCCCTGGTTGAACTCCATGAGGTTTCTGTTGGCTTGTTTCTCCAGCCTGTCCACATCCCTCTGAATGACAGCATGACCAGATGGTTTATCAGCCACTCCTCTGGCTTGTGTGTTGTGTGCATACTTGCTGCAAACTTGCAGAGGGTGCATTCTGTTCTGTGGTTGAGGCTGTTCGTGAGGATGTTAAACAGTACTGGTCCAAGTATTGATACTGGGATACACCCCTAGTAACTGGCCACCAGCTGGAATTTGTGCTGTTGGAGGTGATGAATTTCTCTCCTGCAGCTTTCCTTCTTATAGCTTAAGTCACAGCATTGACATACTGAATTTCAGACTACTGTATCCCTTTTTTGTTCTCTAAATTACTTTTCTCCTTTCCTGTCATTTAATTTCTCATCCTTTTCAGATTGATATAAAGAGGAGGATGCAGAGAAGGCAATTACTGAATGTCTTCTTTGCTTCAGTCTTTACTGCTAAGGCAGGCTTTCAAAAATCCCAGACCCTGAAGGTAAGAGGAAGAAGTCTAGAGAAATGAAGACTTTCCCTTGCTTGTGGAGGATCAGGTTAGAGATCATTTAGCCAAACTCAACACTCACGAATCCACAAGCCCTGATGGGATGCAGCCATGAGTTCTGAGGGAGCTAGCAGATGTTATTATGAAGCACCTCTCCATCATCTTTGAAAGGTTGTGGAGAACAGGAGAGGTGTCTGAGGATGAGAGGAAAGCCAGTGTCACTCCAGTCTTCAAAAAGGGCAAGAAGGAGGGCCCAGGAAACTACAGCCTCTCCTACATCCCTGGACAGGTGATAGAACACTTGCAATCCTGCTTAACGAATCTTGCAATCCAGGCACTCCTGCTTTAGCAGTGGAGTTGGACTAGGTGATCTCTAGAGGTCCCTTCCAACTCTGTCAAATCTGTGAACAGCTTATTCTGGGTGTCATCTCTAAGCATGTAGAGGAAGAGCAGGTTATCAGGAGTTTTTGACATGGATTCACTAAGGGGAAATAACACTTGAGTAACCTAATAGCCTTCTATGATGACATGATTGGCTGGGTAGATGAGAGGAGAGCAGTGGACATTGTATATTTTGACTTCAGGAAGGCTTTTGACACTGTCTCCCATAACATCCTGATTGGTAAGCTTATGAAGCTTACCTGTGGTAAGTTATGGGTTAGATGAGTGGACAGTGAGGTGGATTGAGAACTGGCTGAATGGCAGAGCTCAGAGGGTTGTGATCTGCGGCGCAGAGTCCTGTTGGAGGCCTGTAACCAGGGGTCAGTGTTGGGTCCAGTCTTATTCTATATATTCACCAACAACCTGGGTGAGGGGACAGAGTATACACAAAACTGGGAGGGGTGGCTGACACACCGGAAGACACTGCTGCCATTCAGGCAGGGAGTTTGGACTAGATGATCTCTGAAGGTCCTTTCCAAACCCTTTGATTCTGTGGGAGGCCTGCCTCTAACTCTTTTAACTATAACCCAGGAAAGGAACTGCTTCTCCAGCTCCACATGGGTATTCCATGAAGATACCTGTAATCAGTGTTAGGGGTGAAACCACAAGAGTTTGACTCTTGTATTTAAAAAAAAAAAATGGAAAAGTGTTCTGTGGATTTTAGTGTATAAAGTCACATGCTTGAGTGGTGAGAATCCTTTCTTACTTGTAAAAAGTAGAGAAAGAGACTAAAATATAGGCCCCACAGCCCTATCTGACAAAAGGAATCAGTTTAGGCAAATGCTGCACCTTTTCTCATTGACTGTGGCGTTTCCATCGTTGTGGCTGACTTGAGGCAAAATGAAAGTAAGTGAAAACTAGTAGGAAACTTCTTATATCTTGGTGGTTCTCCTTCAAATTTTCAAACCCCAAATATCTGTCTAGGGAGCAATAAAATGTAAGTGAACCAAAATTTCTCGGGACACTTTTTCATACAAGCAAACCTGTGGCCCTGTGGTTGTCGAAGCAGGTTTCTTGCCACGTAAACTCGTGCAGTCATAGTCAGCTGCAGATCTTGTGCTCTGTGTGACAACTTAGCTGAGATCCTTCTAGTCAGAGTCTCTTTGATGCTTGCCACAGAAATATGTTTCTCTGCTTCTGTCACTTATGGTCTGACAGCTTTTTGGTCATCCACGGAGTGTTTAGAAGCTTTAACCAGCAAAAGGCAAAAAATTATTGTTAGCTTATATATGTCTCTGGTTTATGGTCATCTTAAAGTACTGTAAACTTTGTCTTTTATTTGATAATATTGGAAGTACACATTTTGGAACATAGATTGACCATGTGTCCTTCCACAATGTATCTAGGAGTGACAAAATTGGTACTGAATATGAACTGATGGCAGTTAATCTGAAGTACATTTACTGTTGTTTCAGATTGCTCTGTTTTTTTAGGACTGTGTTTCTAACTAGGTTATCTTTTGTGTATACTTTGAAACTGCTTAGGATTGGTTTTATCTTTCAAGCCTGACTATTTGATTTACCTTTACATGTTGTTCTGATGTTTCATTTCCTAGTAATGTAAAAAAAGTATTCTCTCATGGTGAGAAAAAATTGTGAGACTGCCCTGTTGTTTTGCTTCTCCTTCTAGTCTTCAAACAGAATGAATTTTTATTTTTTTTTCCTGGCCATTATGACATTTGTAGTATGTAAGGCATTAGAGCTTTAGGATATTAGTTCATGAATGCATTGAGGTTCCTGTGGGTAGTTAATACTTAATGTATTTCATCTGTCACCAGGGAGGAATGTGCTGTACAGCTTGCTCCTTCTGCGAGTGGTCTGACTCATGAGCTTGAGGTACTTCAAAAGGCTTTCAGCACTCCATCCCATTCTTCAGGCTTGCAGTTGCTTTTCTAATAATAGAAGCAGCAAAGCAGACAGTGGAGTTGCTTCTTGGCTGCTAAGGGTTTATTACCAGTATAGTCATGAAAGGTGACATCGGTGGCAGTCCTCATGTTTCACAGTCTGCATTTCCCTGTGTGGCTACGAGCACTGCATCTCCTGTACAGCTCCATGGAGGCAGTTGCCTCCACGTGAAACTGGGGTTTAAGATGTCTTGGAACTATTCCTTAAATATCTGTAGTGAGCATAGCTTGTGTATCCTGATGCAATTTGGGAACCTTAAAAGTTTTCTTACCATATAGACTGCTTGCCTAGCATCACTGCAAAGAGGCGAAGGGCTTGAAATTATATTGCCAGTGCTGAAGGCAGTGGAAGAAGTTTGCTGCACTGAAGGTGAGCTAAGGTTTCACTTTTATTGATTCTCAGTCGCATATGGGTAAAAGGAGCCCTCTCTTCAGCCACAAACATCATCTCTTGTGCCAGTAAATTGTAGAACTCAAGCAAACCGTACCCATGAGGTCTTGAACATGCACTCCAGGAAAATTGTCAGTCTCAAAAGTGGTCATTGCTGGGGCCTATTTCCCAAAGGAACTGCTCTGCTTTAGGGAAAACATGATTCCTTGGGGTGCTTAGAAACATGAAAGAGCCAGGGCATTTCTATTGTAATTGTCTCCTGTTCTAACACCTCTTACTGTCAGTTAATTGAAGTAAGTGTGTGGGTTGACTTAGGGCATAGATAACTGTGACTGCTGAAGTCCTCCTCTCCACAAAGCACATCTGTCTGTAAACTGCAAAAAGAGAGGGTGGAGGCTGAGAAGGGTGGAACCGAAAGGAAAAGGAAATACGCATCATTTCCTACAAGAAGTATAGAGATGTGCAAAATGGTTTGTCACAGAAAAATAAAGTTGGTGACTTGGACATCCTAAACCCAGCCTTGGTTTATTAACATGTGCTGTAGGAACAGCCTCCCTTTATTTGCAGGCTTGTTTTCCCTAGCAGCTGCTGCTGCTTCGCTGACTTCTCAATGACAGGCATTTTTCTTGATGGAAATAAAAGGGAAAAATTATCAGTGCAGGTCAGTTTATTAGCATCATAAAAGTCTGAATCAAGATAGCTATAAAAGATGCTTTTTTTGGTAGCAAAATCTTGTTTGAAACCATATTTTCACCTTAAGATGTGTATATTGTAATAGCATTGAACTTGACAATACTTCTGTTAGTAAGGGTATGTTCTGCAATAGGAAAAGAAAGATAAGACATTAAGTGAAGCTGTGCTTAATGAGATAAGATGTTGTATGCATGTTCTTTCCCTCCTTTTCTGGGTTGTATTGATGACCTGTATATCTTGTGTGTAATTAGAGAAAATATATGAAGGTTTCCTTGGCAGTCTGATTTTTTTTGAAGGAACGGGTGGGATAGGAAGAGCTATTTTTCTCTGTCCAATAGTATGTGTCTAATTTTATAGGTGTATTTAAATACCTTCTAACCATAAGATACACGCTTAATAAATGTAAAAAAGCAACAGTATGCTGATTTGTTTAGTCAGTTGTTTGTTTTCCTTTTTTTCAGTGTAGGCAACCAATTCACAGAGACAAATGCCTTTAACCTCTTTGTGAAGGGGGAAAAAAAAATCATTTTTTTTTTTTAATGCATTCTAGGGATGCTAAGTAACATTTAACCTCTGGCATCACTTCTGGGATTTCTTAATGCCAGCTATCAAAGAATCCCATCTATAAAGGAGAGACAAATGAGTTTAACAACTGTACGTAGCTACTGTAGTTGAAACGTGCTTTGATGAGCTGTTTGTGAATAACAGCAAATCAGGGTTCCAACTTGCCAAGTACAAATGCTTGAGTATGAGGAGGAATGTTTAAAACATAGAAACCTGGTTGCCATGAGTTACAGTCGCTACTGAATAATAGCATTTCTTCTTTTAGAAAGCAGGGTGGCTTTTGAGGAGGCAAAGGAGGCTGTCCATTAATAATGCTGTTTATTTGTTACTGAAGGTTTCCAAGTGATTGACAAAAGGTGGTACCATTCAGTTCTAGGTGTTGCCGACCTGTCTGCTTCCTGGAACAGGTTTTCTTGAAGTCTTGCCTCATGGATACAGTGATTACAAGTTATCAGCAGAATTGTGTCTAGATTCAAATCTAAATGGCAAATAAAATGAATATCCAAATCAATCATATGTTTACATATACCATAACTTTCAGATGATTTATTGAGTGGTTTGGGGTTTTTAATAGTTGTGATTGGAAGGCTTAAAGAGTTTCCCTGATCCTGCCATAAAACATCAATCTTTTAACATTTTTTATTTATGGGATTAATACGATGGCTTTTAGTTTTGGATGATGCTAGTGTGAGAATTGCATCTGGTTCCTTTACTGCCCATTCCCTAATGGCTGTTGAAATTTCTGGCAGGAGGCTCTTTTTTTTGCTTTCCAATTCAGTGGAGAAATAAGAAGTTGAAACTAAATACATATTGAAATAATAAACCCAGGTATTTATTAGAACTTAAGCAGTTAAGATGCCGATAAAACTTATGCCAATTCTAACAGTCTAGTGAAACTATAATGAAGAAGAGACTGTCAAAAATTTCAGAACATTTTTGAAGTTGTAAAATGCAGTATGCAAAATGAAGTCATTCATATTAATTGCTAAGCAGTTGTGCAGAATACTAGACTGCCATTCTTGCCAGGTATATTCAAAGGTATAAAATAAATCTACTGAATTGTTAGTTAGCTGAGTAGTCATTTCCCCGGCCTAATGACATACTGCAATTAAAGTGCTTGAATATTTATTCATAGCATCACTTACATACACACAGTTATGTTAAGAACATGATTACAAAGCAGCCGGGTATTCTGAGAACTCTCAATAGCTTCTTTAGATGTGTAATAGTTCAGTAAAAAAGTGGTAAGAACCTCTTATTTTCTTCTTTAAGCTCTGCAAGGATTAGCTCATAAAACGCTTGGTTTGCAGCTCATTATATGAAATATTTTCTTGATGTTTTAGACACTTATATATACCTTGGACTTGTTTTTATAAGAGAAGGATAAATCTGTCTTACGGCACATGCAATTGTGAGTAAACTTGTCTTCATCCTTTCCTGGAGAAGCCTTTTGCTTACAATACAAAGTCACAAATGAAGCTACTTCTTAGAGCCAAGCCACTGCTACCTCAATCTTGTGGCTAAAAAAAATTACTAATCAGGTTTTTCTTGGTGCTGAGTTTACTGTGATTTCAAATTACCATGTTAAACTGATTTCCTGCTCTTGCCTTCCATTATGTTCCTCCACTACGTTAAACTGCATTTGCAGAAATCATAACTATTGTGAGGCTGTAGACCCAAAACCAGTATATGTGCCCTGGTAATAGAAGGAAGCTGTGGAGGAATGTTTGCTGGTTTTCAGGCCCCTGAGTGACAAATATTTGTCTCCGAACTGGTTTTTGTGTTTTGGTTGGGGTTTTGGGTGTTTTTTTGTTCTTGTTGAAGTGGAACAAAGCTGTTTTCCTGGTTCTGCTGCCTTGCAGCTGAGGTTTGGATTTGAATGTTTCCAACTGCAGTGGAGGAATGTAATAGCACAAGTATTTCTTAAAGCAAAAGTTGCTTCTTTTGAAAATTTCAATGTGGTGAGAAAATTGAAGACAAGCATTTTTTTCCCTCCGCTGAGATTAAAGGGACACTGTGAACTTAAAATTCTAGGTGAGGGTTTTGTTTTGTTTTTTTTTTTAATTTAAAAATTTGTGGTAATGGCAGTGGTTTGTCTGCACGCTTCTGTGGTTTGCTGTTCTGTTTCCGATCCAGAAATGCTCTGTGAGGGACTTGGACAAACTGATTCTTTTCTCCTTGATAATCAGGTCAATCAATTGACCACAAAGCGTTATTAAGCACAAGAGACAGCCTGATTGCCTGAGGAGAAATGACAGAAGGAAAAGAATCTAGAGGATGTCCAGCTGAATCACTGTGATTTAATAACTTACTACCCGTCAGTCAGTTGAGCCGCAGAAGTTGAGCTGTTAGCCTGGCCAGTTGATAGATAGAATGAATTGAGTAAATCAATTAAAGAATCAAATCAAACTTTTTTTTTTTAAAACATACATTTGGAGTGGGATAATAGAACCTACCTTTTTACTTCTTCTCAGCTGGAACTTGTTAGGGCATTTTAAACTGGTTGTGTGCTTTTACCTTCTATATGGTATCTAACAAGAGCAGGTAAAACAGTCTAGGTAACAGCAGAAGCTTTTTTCCTGTTTTTCTTTGGCTGGGGCCTATCTGAAAGTTTCAGTGTCAGACATTAATCTTCACGTAGTATGCTATAAATGTAGTTTTTTCTAGCAAATTAAGCTTCATAAGTTCTCCTCTTTAGTTGTTTTCAATTGTGTGTTACTTCTCATGGCTTATATTTTTCAGACACGAACTTTATTTTAATCCTTCAGAAAGGATTTAGATCTCTGAAATGTTTTTGAAGATTAAAAATAGGGTTTTCTTAAACTGCTCTACAATAGAAATCATTAGTAGCATAAATCGATATGTTCCAGGAAAGTACCTGTAGTAAAGCAACCCATTTTTTTTCACTGAGTGATCTAGAAATAAAATAATCTTATTTGGAATAATTAGCTATTTGAGAGAAACCTTATTTTGTAGATGCTTAATGTATTTAGTACTTAGTGTTTATTACTTTTGGAAAGCCACAGTTCAGTAAGACTATTGTATATTGGCTGTTTAATTAAGACACTGAAGTAATAATTTCAAAATCTGTATGCAGTTGATTCATTTCACCTTAAGACAGTTCTTGCTTCATCTTAGTTTCTTGCCTCAGGGGGTACCGCCATAGGTATATATGGGAAATAATTGATAAGGAAAGTGAATAGTCAACTGCCACATCCAGGCATCTAACTTCCGTGGAGTCAGAGAGGACATTGGAAAGAATTTGCATGTAATCGAAGAGGAAGGTTAAAGGGGAATTTCCAAGTTCATTTTCAGAAAAATTAGAAAGGATCTGTGCTTAGCTTACCCATGGAAAAGAAAGGACATTGAACATTATGGAACAAATAGTCTTCCCCTCCTTTGTATCTCTAGACTGATCCTATCTACTTGTGACCAAATGCAGCATTTTATTTTTTTTACTTTGTGTTCAAGTCTCAATTCAACTCAATACTAATTTGGGAGCTGTCAGAAAGTAATAGAAGTGGCAGTTTTCAAAGGTGTGATGCTAATTGGATTTCTGCAAGGACTGGGAAGCTCTGCATGGATTACTGCTTCGTGTCTTCGGTGTGTAGCCTTGAACTTTTCCATCAGTTCAACCTGCTTAAAAGACAGGTAGTAGTGAAGTAATTAATTGTCTTGTGATGAGAGTTGTTCACTGCCTGGTGACCTGTTAATAACAGTACTAAAGATTCAGTAGTGGAGGTGAAATATTTCTTTCGATGCCAGAAATGAAAAATAATAGCCAGTAAGAACCACTTAAGGTACCGAAGACACACAGGAAAATAACGGTGTGCTCCAAGCAGGGGCAATGCATCTTACTCTTCCTTTTGAACTTCATGGAGCTGCTCTGTCTCCCATCCTTTCACTGCAAAAACCTGCCCTTTTACTGAAGAGGCCCAGATTCTACTCAATTGTCTCTTTGCCCCAAAAACGTACGTAGGCGTACTCTGATCTTTAATTTATGACAAGACTTTTTCTAGTTTTCCATCCTGTGATCTTCTTTGGGAGGCAGTCTTCTCTTTCTCCGTTCAGTTACTTCATGATGATGGAACTACCAATTTTAACTCCTTTTCCTCACCTCAGCGTATTTTTGCTAGTCACTGTAAATGTTGGATGATCAACAGCTGTGGCCTCCTCCTGACATCATTCTTGCCACTGGAGCATCTGGTCTCTGGCCTGCAAAACAGTCTCTGATAGTTTCTGTTATCTGAGCAGCACTTTCTTGCCTATAGCTAACTTGCTTAGATTTGAATTGCTGAGTTTGTTTAATGTAGCATTTTAAACCTAATGATCCAGCTACAGACTTTTTGTTTTGCTTTTACTGGAGTGGTTTAATCATAGTATAGAAATGAAACAAACTTGCTAAGTTTAAAAAAAAAAAAAACAAAAACAACAACAAAATCATTTTTGACAATGTGTTTTTTTTTTTTTAATCTAATGAGGTGAGACAGTTGAATTTGAAAGCTGGGTCAAAAGCTTATGTAATTTTGAGACCCTAAATATAGAATGGTGTAATGACACAAAAAGATCAATCTCTGTGCATATGTTCTGGTAGAGTATTTTTGTTTTGTTCGTATTCCACGCATGCAATTTAAAACTAAGCTGGATACCCTCTGCTTGGAAAAATGGTCTTGCTGATACTCCTGTCTTATGCTATGTGCCAATTTAAATTGACATGTAGCATGTAGGTTTTTTTATTATTGTCTGGGTGTGGGGTCTTCGGGGATTTTGTTTTGTTGGTAGTAAAATTTCTATGTGGTCATTGTAAAATTTACCTTTTCTTTTCTTTTTTTTTTTTTTTAATAGTAGTGGAATGGGGTGATGATGTTAAAGCTGTATCAGAAGATGAAGCCATGGTGCTGGTGAACCATCAAGCAACGGGTGACGTCTGCACTCTGATGATGTGCCTTCAGGACAAAGGCACGGTAGGCTACCACCGGGGGAGCGGGAGGCTGCTGCCTTGGGTGCACGCTCACATTGTGTGTTGATCCACCAAATAATCCCGAATAGGGAGCTTTTAGTTTAGATTTGGTTTCATGTGACAGCCAGTAGCTTGGAGCAGGTTTTAGACCAGAAACGTTGCCTCTGAGGAAGGTCAGATACGAGCTGAGTCAGTGTGCATCCAGTCTAGATTAACGCAGAGGGAAGCAGATCTCCGTGCAGGTGATCATGTACTTGACTTATTCACCCTTGCCTCATGAAACTCATGCCAGCTTGGCTCAAACCGGCACAGATCTTCAGGTGTTTTAAATATTGTAAAGCTTCATTGACTCACTAATGTGTACTACTCTATATATACATCTAGGCCATGTTTATCCTGTTTGACTCCATAGCTAGAAAGTTTCAATCAAGGCAGATTAAGTTTTAGTAAATGTAGATGTTAAAAATGGAGGAAGAAATTGAGATGGCTAGTACTCTTCCCATGGAAACTGTTAGGTTTCTGGGCTTTCAGAAAAGCAAAACATCCTTAAAATCACTATTTGTTTCCCCCTCAAGTAATTGCAGTCATTGCTCTTGGAATCTGCATGTCCAGAGCCTAGTATGGCTTTAAAGTTTTTAGCTTATAAAGAAATAAAACAGTATGAGCTTCAACACATACTTAAATATAGCATGAGTAGTACAAGTAGCTAAAAATACTGAGAAAGATCAGGATAGTTTATCCTTGGTAGAATTTGCTGAATCAGGTGTTTTTAAATAGCATGCTTCATGGTTCTGAACAGAATAGAATTGTCTTGTCTTTGGGTGACTGTAAAACCACTGAAGGGAAAAAAAAAAAACAAAAACCCAACAACAAACTTAGCTGTCCAAAATAAATCATTATAAAATAGGCAACTATTTAAATGAGACTGTTTTCTTTTAAATACAGTTTAAACTTGACATTGAGTCTTTCACAACCTTGATACTCATCTGTTAGTAATAACATAGTAATTTCCAATAATTGTTTTTATTTTGTTTAGGATGGATAAGCTGCACTAATTTCTAAACTCTGCCACTCAGACAACACTGTTTAGCTCTTAGAGTTTTTGTGAAGGTGAAAGGCTCACTTCAGTTTCTCACAGAAGGGTACACAAAGAAGTAAAACAGCTTACCAAAGGCAGCCTCTGGGCAGGGATGGTGCTGTGGCAGAACTAGGAAGACCTTCCTCCTGTGGCAGTCCAAAATTTTTGCTTGCTTTTGCCACTGAAACCTGATGTAATCTGCAAGCACTTACCCCTTAATGCTGCTTTGTAAAAAAATCTTAATTTAAGACATCAGAAGTGTTTGGTTTACTGTTTTTCTGTGTAGTGAGGTAGAATACTGAAACGTTCTTGCTACTTGACAGTGTTCCCTAATGACACAGTGTCAGGAGCTGTGATGGTGGTTTTTTCTAGAATTTTATAGCTTCTTATATATGATAGCGTAGCCTGTCTGTTTTAAGCAAATTTCATCTCACTAAGCAGCAAGCTAAAATACATGTGTTAAGATGTCTTTCATCTTTCAGATTCACTTATGTGAATAAGTGAATGTTCTCTTATTAGGGAAGTGGAACTGAGATAAAAATTATAATTTTAACGGAAGGACTGGAAGTTCCAATTTGTGTTAAAACAAACATTAAGTTAGTTGAGGTCTCATAAACATTAAATGCTACGTGTTTAACAAAGAGAAGTAGGTTAAAATGCTGCTATTACTACTTTTTCTGATTTAGAGCAGAAAGCAGAGCCCGGAAGCGTGTGGTGGAGAGACATAAAGCTTGCAGCTGTTTGAGTGCAAGTTTCAAGACACATGCTCCCAGGTTTCATTGTTCAGTTAGAGTTGCTTGGAAGATGAAAGTCAGTCTATTCAGGTTGCTTTGTTATGAAATCTGTGTGGAGTGAAATGAAAGTGGGTCTGTGAATAGGAGGCACCTAGACTTTTCTTTTTTTTTTTTTTAAATAAAATTGGTAAAAGCGTTTTCTACATTCTGAACTTATTTAAGCAGGAAGGGTGAGGTAAAAAGGACCTGAAATGGCATCCAAAAATTCTTTCAATCCTTAAACAACTGTGAATATGTGCTCAAAACACTTCTGAATGTCTTTGCTTAAACCTCCTTGAAATGCAAGAGGCAGATCTGATAAGCACCGTTTCCTTCCTGAGGATACTAAATGGAAGAGCCAACACCAGTATCTTGCAGTGTCCTCTGTTCTGTCCTTGGTAACAGAGCAGAATGAGTATCCATTAATCTAGTTTGCCTTTTGATTGCAAACGAGATAATTGTGTCCTGCTCTTTGAACACCTCCTTTTTGGTTTTATGTTTTAGAGTATGTATGTATATATTCATTATTTCATACATAAAAATATTTCCTCTTTGTACTTCTTACCATTGCCTGGGTTTATAGGCAGATTTGTAGTCACTGAGCTCTGGAGTTTGCCTCTTTGTAGCCCACTTGCAGGAAACTGCCTGCATGTTTTGTCTGAGGTTATAACTTGTGTGCCACGCTGATCTTGGACACAGTCACATCTCTCCTTCTCAAAAAGACCAAGGAAGTACAGGGATGCTAGTTAGAAGCCCTGTGTTACCCAAAACATGATGAGGTGGACTTTGGGGTGGGAAGAGCAATTATCAGCTTTCAGGATAAACCTACTGTCATCTAAATAAAAAGACAATAAAAAGTGATATGGGAGGAGAGAAGCACTAGCATTGCTGGGCAAGAGTTCCTCCTCCAGGATTGACACAGAACATCTAGGGACCGATGTTGAGAAGCAGATTATTAAACTTGCTTATCTCCTCCAGTAAAATACGTTATGTTGGTTTAACTTCTGCTTGATATAATAGAAGAATAATTGTCAAAATGCCAAAGTAATAGATGAATGCTGGCAGTCATATGGGTACTGCTGCAGGCTAGATCATCATCAGTGGAATTTTGGTGGTGTTTTTATTTAAGGGTATGGTTCTGTACATGGTAGGGGGGTTGGAACTCGATCTTTAAGGTACCTTCCAGCTCTAGCCATTCTATGATTGTGTGATTATGTTTAACACAGGCCTGAGGCTACCTGTATGAGAATCCATTTCACCAATATTAGTCTCAAGTGGGGAGTTATATCTAGGAAGTAATTTTTCTTTTATTACTCGCAAATACGTAGTGTGTCTTTGTTCCCTTGGAGGTGCTGCATCAAGTAAGAAACACCACTGGCAGATAGAAAAGGATGCTAGCATGTCACAGAGAAAAAATGGATGCTTTTTTCCAAAGCAAAACTTTTCATGTCTTTGAGAGCTGTCCTTTTCTCCCAGACGTGGTTGACTTTTGTTTCCAGTGATGCTAGAGCATCCAGAAATGGGTGCTCTTGATTACCCAATATCTTCAAATAGAAAGCTTGCTACTATTAAAAAAACACAAAAGTTGAGATGTTCCTAATTTTCTCTTAGGCGAGGATAGCTAGCTTCTAAATGTGACTTCCAGGTTTCACTGGGAGATGAGCTTCACATCTAAGACAATAAAGTATCTTAGACATTCTTTGGCAGAATTTTTACACACTTTTGCAAGTTGTTAAAGGATAAATAAAAGAAATTTGGTAAGTGAACAGTTATGCTTCTCAAAATATATAACTTGTGATTCATTTTTAGCTTCTGTGGTCAAAAGAAAAAATAGGTAATCAGAGCACTCCAAGAGATAATTAGATTTCTTTGGAATAAAGACTGACTTACGCAATTCTAGGTACAAATTGCAAAGTATTGAGCTGCTTTTCCAAAACAGAATTAATGCATGAAATATGATCTGCTTCTTTCTACAAATCCACATAGACGTGTGAGGATGGGAAAACGGGTAAAAGCCACCATCTTTCACTGTATCCAAGTATTGTGTTAGAGGTATAGTTGAAGGCATGGATGTGGATTCTGAGTATTTCTGTTACTGTGCAAGCTCTGGTGTTTGGAGAGAAGCGTAGAGTACAGTTTAGTGGTAGATCTAATCAACTGGTACATGAACAATGCATTGTATTTTCTAAAGGAAATCTTTACTTCTTAGACTGCTTTCTTTCAGTCTTTGCCCCAAATTTCAGCGTCTCGGACAACTGAAAGATGCCAAGCAGAAGGTGCCTGTTTAAGGTTCAAAAAATGATCTTCTGACTAGCAGAGAAATACCATGGTTCTCCTTATGCTTTTTTGGTAGCGATAAATGGGAGAGCACTGTGTTATATGACTTGACTTTCACTGAACTTGAACCAATCTTGGTGTGGCCTTATAACAGAGAGCATATGAGAGACTCTGGATTTTATGGTTTTGGAGAGCCAATTCTTACCCCTCTCAGAAATCTCCATGTAGGAGCTATGGAGGAGAAGGACCTTGTGAGAGAATAAGCTTTTCCCTTATGTTATTTACCTATTCTGGAGTAATTCTTCTTTTTTAAATCTCAAAGGACTGAACAGGTATAGTATTTGCCTTCACTGTCCTGTAAGAAGTGATAGTCAAAGCGAATCTAATGGCTCAACCTTTTGCCTTCTCACTGTGCTTCTTGGCTGGGACAAGGAGCATGATAGTTAAATTCCCAGGGATGCATGTGACTGCCCTGCCATGAGAGAAATCAGTAATGGCATCTGGGCTCTATATAGGTCTCAGTGAATGCTGCTGTTCAAAGGTAGAGCAAGCATGTATGGAGCATGTGCACATCGAAAGCACAACAACAGCATGATCTCGCCCCCAAAATTGCTGAGTTCAAATCAATATAAGGAAATACTTATTTTTGTGTTAGACATAAAACAGCTGGAAATTTCAAATGCAGATCTTTATTGGTTTGTGTACTTTAACAAACGCTGAAAATAGTTTTAATTTGCAGCTGGCTTAGGGTTGTGGAGATATCTCAATAAGAAGCATCACACTACCCTTGTGAAAAGACAGAGTAGGAATTACTGTAGCATATGGCTCATGGTGGAGAATTGCATAGTATATTACAAAAGGGCAGCTATTTAATCCTGCTGCTGATGGAGACGTGTAGCATCTGTGCCACTTTATGCTTTGGGGCATAAAGGACTTTATTCCTATATTTGCTAGTTTCATTGCTGTTGCGAGGGTGACAGAATGTGAACAGTATGTATATAATTCTCTGTACTCGATATTTACTAAACTTTTTTGGTTTTTTAACTTTTCAGGTTGTCCGTCAGATGATGTGGCTGATGGATCATATTTTTAAGTACACAAACTTTGGCATTGTCTCTCTAATCCACGGAGACTTCTTTATAAGACAGGTAAATGGAAACACATAATAGTGCTTTGATTTATCCTTATATTTGGAACACTGTGGTGTTTTGGGACTTACTCATTATATCCTGGATGGTTTGCAGAACGAAATAACTATGTTGTAATATGTGTATTTGGGTAGAGCTTTCTTCTGAAACTATTTTTTTCCAAGATTCTTTTATTATTTGCCTAGACACAAATGTTTATGGAACCCAGTTATGATGGGAGCTTTTTATGAGATGTGTACCAGAGATGTGTAGGTGGACGGTTATTTTTGTCTGTCTGTTTCTGACTGCCCAGTGTTGGTGCCTGTCTTCTTTCCTTAGTAACCTTGAAGTTGTGCAGTGAGTCTGGTTAGGTCACTGCTCTGATTGTCAAAATTTCAGATAAGGAAAGGCAGGACTATCCCATTTGACGGTGACATGATAATAGACCAGTCACTACTGGTCTGCTACCTGGTAGTACTACTGGTGGTGACGGACCTGCAGAAATAGTAATTAATTGATTCTTGAAGGTTAATTATTATTTGAGCATCAGGAAAGAATGTGTGTTGAGCCCAGCATCTCAAATGTTAAGGAGTGAAAACCTCAGATTCTTTCTTACAATTTGGGGGTTTTGTTGTTAGGTGGCTGTTGATCAAACTGCACTCTAAAAGTAGAAACTTGGAAGTACAACAGAAAGCTTGAACCTCCTGCCAGTTATGTGAACTGTGACAACCAGCATTCACATTTCTTTCCTTTCTTTGTATTTGTCTGGACTTAAAATGTTTGGGCAGACAGAGAATTAATGCATTTTCACTTTACAGAGAAGAAAAACCTAATTTATTCAAAATTAAAGAAAGAAATACTTAATCACACTTATATACAACTAAAGTGAGATTTCTCACTAAGACTAGAGGCATGGTTAGAAAACCTCAGGCAAAATTAGATAGTAAAATAAAGCTCTCTAGAGAGAAAACTGTGTACTGTGAAAGTATGGAAAGGAACAGGGTTTGACACTTTGTAAAACATAAATCTGTTTCAGTAGTTAAAATTCACAAGATACACATTTTGAGGTACATATGGCTGTCAGCTTGTTAATTCTAACTTCTGAATATGGTGTTGCAATTCCAGTTACAAAACCAATTTATTACTGAGCTGCAAACACTAAGGCTAATCGCGGTGAAGTGGCTGAGATAAGCAACATTACAAACAAAATGATGTCATCGTGAGTCTGAATATAAACCAATTGAAAATTAAATGTTTCTTGGCTATTAGTTAGCCTTTGGGTGTTACAAAAACACTTACAGTAAGTGAGTAATGATCCTTTGTCCAGCTATAGAAAGGCCCAAGTAATATTTGGATAAGCAGATACTTCTTTTTTTCCCCTGTAAAATAATGTAATTTTATCATGGTTCAATACATCCTGTTTGTTAAAAATGTACATTGGCTTCATTTTGATGAGCAGCACCTCATGCTGCTGAGGGCTACTGGAAGTTGACTAGTGTTCTCTCCATTGAAAAGTTTATTGGAAACAAGAGTGTGTCAGTTTATTGCCATTTTGGTGCAAAGTGCATGGCATCCTGAAGAATGTCAGCCATCTGCTGCTACCTGTTTTCTTTCCTTTAAAGGAAAGAAGGCTGAGCCTGTTCCCCGTGGTGGTGAGCCATGGTCTCCAACAATTGGTTGTAGTAAGGAGCTGCTTCTTTATGAGTGACTTTTTCTTCTTTCTGGAGAGTATGTTAATTGCATTTTATCTTCCAGGACTCTTTAGTATTCCACTAGTTGTGGCTGCTTTTAAACATCCCAATAGACTTTTCTGTATCACAGCAGCATCTTAAACCTCATGGTATTTGCCAAACAGCGATTTCTGCACCAGTTGTGTTCATTAGGCTTGTTTTGATTTTGGAGAGTTCTAATATCTAACGTGTGAAAAGGTTATCGTTCACTGCTATTTTTTTTTAACTGCTGTGCTAACCTGGAGTCCTCTGGTCTGGTGAGAAAGGACTTCTCTAACTGAGGGACTTTTATGTTGCTCTTTAATTGCATTAATACGAGCAGACAGAGCTTTTTCCTTCCCTTTCATGAGGTAAGTTGGAAGTACTTTTCACAAAACTTGTCTTCAATAAAATATTTTTTTGTTGTTTTCCATTCAACTCCGCTCTCACAAGTCAAAAAAAACACCAACAACCAAAGTGTGGAAGGTGTGTGGCAGTTTTGTTGACATTTCAGAGAATTAAAATCACCTCTGCTGAGGTAATCTTAAATTTTGGACCTCTGCATCTGTAAACCGATGCTGCAAAGTCACTTTGGAGCACTCAAAAATGATAACTGATGTAAATTAATTCCTGTGAAAATTTTATCCTCTTGCTATGTGTGGAAGTAGGAAAAGATTGTTGTTGAAGATACTGAAGATATTTCTGCAGTAATTAAGGACAAATCTTACTGGCTTAAAAGAAAAAGTTGTGCTAATGCATCAAAGAGGAGAAATGAATGATGGGGGAGGTTTTTGGTTTTTTTCTCCGTGGTCTTTCAGGTTTAATCACTTGGCTATATCCTAGCTAATTATCAAACTAGAAGCTGGTGTCATACAGTACCTTGTTGGCTAGAGCATCTTGTTTTTATTGTTGTAGGCTTTCTTTAAGTTCACACAAATAAAATCACTTCCTACTCACCATTTTCCCCTAGAGAAAGGAAACCTGGAAACATCACAGTGCAGTACTTTTTGTTTGTTTGGGGTTTTCTCCTTCTTTCTCAAGCAGTAAGCGTTTCCCTCAGTGTGCTGATTTCAGTTGAGACTAACCATTCGAGCAACACAAATTTGGGAGAAATCTGTAGTTCTGCTGTGGTGACTGAATTCAAGCCTGGTCTCGAGGTCTGATTGTGTCTTTTGGTACCTCTGCTGTTCTAATATGGGATAAGGGGAGAGGTGTGTGGAAGATACGTACGTAAAGCAAAGATACTGTTTGGCTTGTAGACGTTACTGAAGTTACCTCCAAATCATAGCTTGACCCCTAGATTATCTTTGCTGAATTTGATTTAGCAAATTCAACTTGGGACCTGGTAACAATTAGAGAATTCTGTAAATACATCCTCCTGTTATGTGGAGTTGCCATTTACAGTGTGGATGTTGCTCTTGCAGAGAAGTTATCAAATCAGGAGCTTCATCCTCAATTTCAAGGGCTTTTTTTCAGCCTTTCTGTAAAGTGGCATTGACTTAGCCACCAGTGGGTACTGTGGGAACAGTGTTTTGTGTTGTCATAGAGGCTTACTTGTGTCTCTGAAAAGAGAGAGAAATCATAGAAACGTAATAATTATCTGTCTTAATGTTATCTCTTTTAAGCATTCGTTTTATTTAGGTAATCTTTTGTCCTTATAGGGAAGAGCACACCGTGACCAGCAGCTTGTGTTACTCAAGGAGCATCTAGAAAAATATTACAGAAGCCGTAATCGGAAATGGATTGTTTTATTTCCAGAGGGTGGCTTTCTTAGGAAAAGAAGAGAAACAAGCCAGGCATTTGCCAAGAAAAACAATTTGCCGTTTCTTAAACATGTCACCCTGCCGAGGCTTGGGGCAACACAAGTGATTCTGAAAACGCTTGTAGTGCCGCAAGAAAATGGAACTCCAGCAGGTGGAGACGCTGTGATAAAAGGTAAAGACCACTTCACTCTTGTGAATAAGAAACAAATTGAATGCCCAGTGTTAAGCAAAACATTTTGTGTGATTCTGGGTGTGTTTAATTGGTTTCTTTCAGTGTCAAATACATCCATAATGCAACGTCGTATTTATATAAATGTTTTCGTATTTGCTTTTAGTTCCACTAAGTTTTTGTTTTTATGTTGAGAAACACGAAAAAAGAAAACTTCGGTTTTCTACACAGTGTGGCTGCGTGAATGTTTGTCTTGGTACACATGATGGGTAGAGCAGATACTGGAATGAGCACCCAGAATGGACAAGAAGGTGGGCTGCTCCTTTCAGCATGACTGATGGTTTGCACCATTTGCGTGGCTTATGGTCGTATGTAACGATATGGTTGTATGTATGGAATATGCAAACTATGCTCAGATTTATATTCCTAGCCTTAAAAGTTGCTTTGCATCCAGAACTGTTTACTTCATTCCTCTTCTTGAATTATTTTCTCTTGAGTTCTTCTATTCTCTAGAGACTTCTATGATGACTGTCTGCTTTGTTGCTGGAGTTCATTGTCACTGATGACTAGATCTGAGGGATTGTTTTGGCTGTCTTATGTTAGAAGAGTTATGAGGGAATAAAAATGTTCCTGCAGCATTATTTTTCTGGGATACCTGGACTGTATGGTAGAGTATAGCTGGGATATAAACACTGCCTGTAGTTATGGAACTCGGGCTTTTAGTCTCTCAATTTTTAAAATTAACTTCTTGGCATGTTCAGAGAGCAAGGTTACATCTTGCTTAATCTAGTTGTGGATTTCTGTTACTTATTATAGAAACAATGGTTTGGGGATTTGTGGTGGTTTCTTACTGATGGGTGGTGCTGGTATTTTCATAGCCAAATTATAATAATTGTTTAGCAGTTTGAACCAAAGATGCATACTAATGAAGTCGCATATAGAGGTGACTGGTTTTTCTGTGCTGAAGTTCAAGTTTCAGGCTTAGCAGGAAGCCTCGTACAGAAATTGATTCCAGATTTTTGGTTTTGAAGTTAATCTTGTTGATGTAGGAAATGAATGGAGATGAAGTTCTTGCAGGAGTGGAGGGGAGATTTTACATGAACTGAAAATCAAGTTGTGGAATTCATCAGAATTACTTCCTTTCAGGTTACATGCAGAAAAAAAAGGCTGAAGAAAGCCCTTGTATTGGAAGGTTTTAGGTTTAGTAGAGAAACAGAATACCCTAGTCCTTGTTAAAAGTTACATTGTATTTTAAGGAGAAAAGTTTGGCCTGTTTCTGTTCTATTTATTCCTGTCTCCAAGGCAAAAAGGTATAAAAATTAAGTAGTTTCCCAAATGTGAATTACAGGCCTTGTAGTTCTGGAAGGGGACCAGAAGCACTCGTCAAATACCAGTTTTGAGCATTTGATAATAGTTGACCTAACTAGGTACTAAAATAAAGGAATTGTCTCAGAGGTGCAGTGGAACAGCATCTGTCCATCCTACTCAAAAGACAGAAGGAAAGATAAGTGGGCAAGAGTAGGAAAAAGTGTGGGGTTTACATATCATTCTTCCAGAGTAATGGACAAGAAAACATAATAAAAGGGATGAAAAAAAGAAGCTAAAGTAAATTTTATATGCTAGGAAACAGTACATTTGAATCTCAGGTGGTTTAAGTTTTCTCTTCAGCTGACAAAAACGTTTCTAGTGTGGTAAAACTTCCTTTTCAGAGATGTATGGAAGGCTAATTCTTGATTTCTATCTTGTCTAAAAGACTCATCCTCTGATCTGCTGCCTTCCAAATGCTTGTACTGTACTCTTGCCACTTCAGAAAATTTTGAAGAATGGTTGTTCAGTTAAATTAAGTATAATTTTATAAATATGGTTATATTATAAAGTTAGAACCCTAAGAAGTTAGTGGTTGTCTTTACTTTTTATCTCTTATCTTTCCCTTTTTTTAACCACGTGAAGAAAACCTTGCTCAGTGAAATCGAACTTTTCTGTATCCTTTTCTGGGTTACCATCCTGGTCTTGGGTGTGGTAGAACTAGGGGTAGTATATACAGTAAAGCTTTTGCCAGTATCTTGCACAGAGATTGCATGTAAACTTTCTGTACATTGCTACCGTAGTCCTGTCAGTACCATCACACTTGAATTTCATGGTTCACTGCAAACAATTCTCCTCTGCGCCGCTTCTCCTTGGGTTCTGTACTGGCTTAGTTAACAATGCTAATGGTGTCCTGGGTTACCAAATTACTCATCGTACTATAATAAGCTTTCTTCTCCATTATTTATCATATTCTCTGTCTTTTTGTTATTGCCAAGCTTTAATGATAATGATAGGGGTTCACCACCCTCCCCCACCGGATTTTAGTTAAATTGGTTTAAGAGTATTTCCTCCTCATCAAAAATTATGTCCCCTTCCTGTCCTGTTGAGTTTCCTGGATAGCTGTGTTATGATGAGTCATGCTACGCAGTTGTTGTGTTCCTGAGTGCTGTCACTTTATTACTTCTTTATTTATTAATGAAGATCCTTGTAGCTTTTATACCATGGTAGATTTTATACCGTTCTACGTTCTCAACTGGAATGGTGTATAGTACTGAGCGAGAGAAGAAAAGGTGTCAAGAGCAACGGGAATAAAAGATGGTTCTTTCTTAATATACTTCTATGCTGCACCCTAATTTGGTACAAAGCAGGTGGCACAGGGTTGTTTTATCATGTTGCCCCCTGCTTCCCAGCCACTAGCTTGTTTTTGTGCATCAAATGTCACTGGAGTCTTCAAACAGTAGCTGAAGAACTGTGCAGTGCCCAGATGCTACATCATCCGTCTGCCTTCTGTAAGGTCTCCAATCTGCTTTCGGTCATCCCTGGGGTGTTTGCACGGTGAAGCACGAGCTTCAGTAGCCTCCCCAAAATTTCATTAGTTTTAATTATGATATTAGTATTCTTAATATCTGATCCATTTTTCAGTTTATTTTTGTACTAGTTATGGATTTCACACAGTTTATTACCGGATTCTTCCTCTGTAAAGTGACAGGAAGAACAAATGTTCCTGAGCTGGACAATCAATGCTATTTAATTATTCTTGTACTTAAACTGATCAGTTCTTTATCGGTTGTTTTTCCAAGGCAAGCAGCCTCTATTTTCTTTATTTCCTCCTCCTAACAGTTTTCCAAGCCTTCTTTCATATTTAAAGTCACACATACTAGCCTTCATCAGGGTGAAATATAACTTATTGCTAAGTTATTGTAAATACTAAGTTAAATGATTAAAACAGTTGTTGCTTTTTCTGCCTTTTGAAGCACTTGTTTAATTCTAATAAAATTGTACAATTCTATTCCTAAATAAATACAAGGATGGAAGAACATATAGGAAGGGCAGTACTACCAGTTAATGGCTGGAGTGCTTTTGAAGCTAGAAAGTACAGACAATGTAGTTAAGTGGTGTCTGTCCCTGAAAAGAATGGTATAAGTTAATTCTGGTGTCTGATGAAAGCTTCCCTCTGGGCAGAAGTGCTGTGCCCCCCAAGCGCCGGCGTTCCCAGGAGAAGGCTTTAGCACAGGATAGAAATATGGGCAACATAAAAATACTTGATGCACAGACATCATCCTCCTAAACCTGTAGGGACCAATGTGTGCGTGTGAGGCATTGTTTTATGGTTTTGTTTGTTTATTTAATTTTTTTT